>APFE030512829.1:0-11513 GCA_000404065.3 Pinus taeda
CAACATTAGATGATGGAGGAAGAGAGGTGTACAGTCTCTCTTCTTCCAATAAACATGTAAATAATTACAAGCATTTCTTAGAAAACAAGTCCAAATATGATAGACAAACATAATGCATTTATTTACCCCTTTGAGGAATGGTGGCCAGCCTAGACCTCCCAGCGGTATTTTGTGTACAAAATATTTTTTTTATATCCAATCAGAGTGATTCCAAAGCCAAGTTGAAGTGAATTCATATGGCTACCTCTTGTATAAACAGGTTTTCAAAATGGTTTAAAATGATATGGTAAAAATGATAAGGAGTGCCATGTTTGATAGAGTTTCTTGTTAATTTTTAACTAGACCAACAGTCACTGTTTGAAGCGTAACTTCTTCGATAAAGATCCGATCAATGTGATTCCACTTGGAGATTAAATTAGATTCATTTTTGTATTTCCAGTAGAAACAGGTTTTAAAAATTCTTAGGCTTGATATCACAAAATTGGTGATGAACAGACCTAGGAGGCAGAGTTTTACTATACTGTGTTGAAGACATGCAGTCACTGAATGTGGCATAAATTTTTCATTTCACCTCCAAATGGGATGATTCAAATTGTTTCTTAATCTAGACTTGAATATATATCTCCAATATAAACATGTTTTGAAAATAAGATGATTTGGTATTTCAAATATGTCAATGAACAGTCAAGACCTAGAATTGTCACTTTGCAAATTTTTCGACAAGCAGTTAGTATTTCAAGAATAACTTTTTCATATGATCCCCGATTGAAGTGATTCAAATTGATTTGGAAACTAGATTCCAAGGGCTATCTTCCCTATGAATTTCAAATAAAAATGTTTCCATTAGACACTTCAAATATAGGCTGTACTAACTCTGTCCTCAACATGTCACTTGAGACCTAGTTTTGATTTTGATCACATTTTTATTTGTGATATAAATTGAAAACTTCAAAATGGAGTCCAAAACCAGATTTCAAGAGATATATATGATTTCAAAATGATCCTATATGGTTACCCAAAATAGGCTTGTTCTTACTGCATTTTGCCATGTAGTCCTTTCAAATGAATATTGAACAATGATTTGAAGAAATTGTTTGAAACAAATTTATTATGGAAGTCTTATTGCGAATTCATTCTACTTGTTTATTTATTCTATTCTATCCTATTCTATTTTATAAAAACAATTCATTCTCTCAAGTATAAGAGAATTTCCAGTGCATCCATTTTCGTAACAAGATCATAAGTAAACTCATATCCAAATTTGAAAAATATACTTTAATGAATGTTTGGACATGACAATTTATTTGATCATAAAGACTTGATGAGAAAGAATGTTCAAAAATGGAGTAGTGTTGTGAGCGAATGACTAATTGAAACCAAGTTTTAAGATGATCTTTGTCTGCTTGGTTCTCATTAATTGTCACAGCACAAAACTCTTCTTGTGGTACTTGTTCAAAATCTTGTATGCACAAGGGATCGTGTGATATACTTGCTAGAAATTCTCCAATTTCTGGCTCTAATGTTTGATCTTCATTGCCCATGATCCATGATTCATTCACCTCCTCACAAAGGTAGCTAGAAGAAAGTTCTAGATTCTCTTCCTGTGGATCATCTTCATGGATGTTTTGTTGCTCTTCTATCCTTTGACATAAAGATTCAATCCTAGTGAGCATTCTAAATTGAGGACAAGGACTTGAAAATAGTTTTGTGGTAGCATTCCCTCCTTCTCTAAATGATTTCTTTAACATCATTCTTTAGATCTTGTCTTGCAAATGGATTTTGTAGTTATTTTTTATTTTATGTTTCTGTTGGGGGGTTTGTTTTGGGAAATCTACTTCTAGGATCTCTATTTCTAAGCATAAAGAAACATAACTAAGAGAAATGCATACTAACTAAATTTTTAGTGTTTTTGTGTACCTTCTATTTGACTATACTGATAATTACCTCCCTGGCAACGGCGCCAAAATGTTGGGCTAATTTATTGACTAAATTAACGCAAGTATTTAATTATCAATCCGGGTTTGTAAAACTTGGAGGCAAATCCACTGTATATGGACATCAGGTATAATCAAGTTTAGAAGATAAAATCTGAAAACTAAAGAAGTGCATAGTACAAATATAGCCTACACTAATAATTTCAATTCACCTTGCAATGAAGGAAAGCTGAAATGGCTCTTAACTTAAGAGGTCCAATTCTTCCTCAATTATTACTTGATGAATAGAAATTAGAAACCATGAGCTCTCAATAGCTTAAGATGGACAAATCATCAACGAAGGGAGGCTCTTAACTTAAGAGACCTTTGGTATTTCCCATCATAATTCATTCACCATAATTCTATCAATTGAAGATGAAAATTCATAAGAAAAACTGCTTGCATGTAATCAAGGAAAAAACCTAGTTTCAATCCACCAATTTAATAGAAGGAGTGTTCAACTTGAACACCTTGTTATTCCATCTTACTAAAGTGATGAAAAAACTAAGATTCAATAAATTAAATCATCACACATCAGCCATAAACCAATTTGAAGCAAAACACATCTTAATACACTTGAAACAAAAACTAGTCTATGAAAACTATGAAAATTGAACTAAGAAGTGTACTTAGCTTGGTGTGGGGGCCCTCCACCCTTGCCTTGCACACTTGAAGAAATCTCAGCTACAACAACTTCAGTAGATCAACCAAGCATGAACAAAAAATTGGAATGAAACAAGTTCTTCAATTTAGCTCCCAACTCAAATTATACAGAAGTTACATACAAATTCCATTCCTCCCAAAAGCCATCAAAGTCTTGGCTTTAAATAGAGGTTTAATGAAACAAACTGATCTATATTATCTCTAACACTCATATCTACTCATATCCACCTATCCAAGTCGAACTCATCCAATTCATCCCAAGAAATATGGTCAATCCCATAAAATCACAAAACTGCCCTATTTCCTAGGGATTTTCTGGTGACTAGTCATGTTTGACCAGCCTTGACCGGGCCTAATAAAGCTTGTTCTGGCTGAACCAAGTGGAGTTAGCTTAGTCCTAGTTCCTAAGCTGTCCATCCATGCATCAAACTCGAGCTCAAGTGTCCTGCAAACATGTCATCCACATAGCTATTACGAGAATTTCTGATTCAGTCCAAAATTGCACTTGAAACTCAATTTTCATAAAAACTTCTAGAAATTGTAAAATTAAAATTAAACACCTGAATATGCATAAAATACATCAAAATGAGATGGATGTGATGGAAAATGGATGGAAAATATAAGAATTAAGTAGGTTTTCCTAAGCAAAAATAGACCAAAACTGAGGCCCAACAACGCCCAAGGTGTGCTTTTGTCAATGTTAGGAGGTGCGTGTGGTCTGCGCTCTCTGGGTGGCAAAGGGTCAGGCATTTCATTATAAGTTGAAACTATAATAGCCACAATGTGTGGCCAGCACGCTAGTCTATTATCAAATATGGATCGATTGCAGACCAACCAGATATACCAGCTGGCAATCAAGGGGAGGCTCTATAGTTTGGATCCCTTGTGTCTATTAGACCAGTCGTCCGAAGCTCTGCCAAGATCATCGCCAACCCATTTCCCAATAAAATGAATGGAGGAGGATAAGTTTTTCCATAGAGTATGTAGGGTGGAACAATGCAGAAAGAGATGAGTAGTCGATTCGGATGAGCATTTGCATAAGATGCACCAGGTTGGCCCATAAAAGGATTTGTGAGAAAGGTGTTCCCCCATGGGCACTTTATCTCTAAGAATACACCAAAATAATAATTTGATTCGAGGAGGTGTTGTGAGTTTCCAAATATTCTTCCACCAACATGAAATCTGTTCTAGTCTTTTGTGGAGAATCAAGGATATATATCTTGACTTTGGAGAGTATATATCGTTCTCCGCATGACACCATACTAGTTCATCAGGGCCCTCTTTTATCCTGATGTTGATTCAGATAGCGCAGAGATGTATTCCAGTCATTCCTGGTGCCAACATGGGGGTAGATCAAGTTGACGAGCAGATTTCCATGCTTGGGAAAATATACCTGTGTTTTGTTGATATACTATATTTGAAATTAACCTGATCTCATGGGAGTGAAGATACTGCATGAGATCTCTAGATAGCAGATGTCTTCCTCCTCCTCCAGTCCAAGGATCTAGACCTATACGAGCCAGGGAACCATCATTAATTCTCCAAACCAGATTGTCCCTGATATGAGGAAGGGAATGTAGTAGTGCCTTCCACACTGATGAGATGCCTGCGGTTGGCCAACTTAGCAGTCGAACCCAATCCATAATGTTATGTGGCCAGATATACTTGTGATATGAGATAGAGGTCCATAGATTCTGACCAGTCAGCAGAGTCCAGCCCATTTTTGCAGCAAGGGCTTGTGTGAAAAGAGGGAGATTTTTTAATCCCCATCCGCCCCATTTCTTTAGCATTGCAATTTTTTTCCAGCTAATACATGCAAAAAAAAAATTGTCTTGATTCCCGTTCCAAATATATCGATTGCACAGTTGCTGCAAATGAGTTAGGATATTCCTGGGAATCCATGCAAGTGTCATCCAGAAAATTGGGGTGGCCTCCAGGACAAATTTGATAAGGATGAGCCTACCAACCCTGGATAAATATCTATGACTCCAGATGGACAATATTTTCTCCAGTTTTGTAACAAGCCAAACCCCATCTGCAATCTACTAACAGGTAGGTTTTAACCAAAATCCCAGATATTTGAGTCCCCTATCCAAAGGATGGATACAGTAAGGAAAAAGCTGATGTGCAAAATGGGATTCATGAATGGAGGTTCGAGAAAAAGTGATGGTAGATTTTGATTGATTAGCTAACATATTGAGGCCACATAGGTCTCCATCCCTCTTAGCCGTTGCAATTAAATGAGTAAGTCCCTCCATGACAATCAGGAAGAGGAGAGGAGATACTGGGCATCCTTGTCTTAGCCCCCTTTCAGAATGGAAGAAATGAGAAGCTGAGCCATTTATGAGGACAATGAAAGTGGGGGTAGTAATGCAGGCCATAATCCAAGTGATGAAGATATGAGAAAATCCCAAATGGGTGAGAAGCATCTTAATGTAAAGCCAGCTGACCCAATCAAAAGCTTTTGACATATCGATCTTGAGAATGATGCCCTTTTGGTGTCTGGTCTAGATAGAATGGATGGCCTCCTGAGTCGATCCAATGGCTTCATGCCGGGAGAGAATAGGCCTGAGTCTATTGGTAATGCTCTTAGATATAATCTTATATAAGCAGTTGCACAAAGATATAGGCCTATAATCATCGAAAGAGGATGGAGAATCAGACTTAGGAATGAGGGCAATGAAAGTCGAGTTGATGGCATTGTATATAGATCCTGTACTTCTACTCTCTTCCACAACTTTCAATAGATCATGTCCCAAGATCTCATAGAAAGAAAGATAGAATTCAATGGTCCAGCCATCCAGGCCTGGACTCTTGTCTTTCTTGAACCATTTAAACATGCTTTCAAGTTCCCTAGAAGTTACCGGTGCAAATAGCTCTTCTGCTTCTTCCTCATTGACAAATATTGGGAAATGGCCAGCCACATTGATAATATCAGCAAGATTTGCTCCAGGAGGGCTCTTATAAAGGTTCCAAAAATGAGAAGAGCCAAGGTGGGAGAGATTATTGAAAAGTCAACAAAGCCTCCCTCGGGTAGAGGGAGATTCCAAATGGTATTAGAAACCTTTCTCACCTTTGCATAGTTTTGAAAAAATCTAGTGTTGTCATCACCAGCTTTCAGCCAAATGGATCTACTCCTTAATCTCAGGGATTCCTCTCACTCCTTTAGTATGTGTGCCTTCTGGTTTTCCAACTCAATCAAATGAGACTTGTCTTCCGTTTAAATGAATCCCAGACTTCTTTCACCAAGCAATGAGCTCATCTCAGATTTGATTTGGACCAGTTGAGAGTTCTCCCTTATAAGCTTCTCCCTAGCCCAATTAATAGAAAGGTGTTTAAGCTTGGATAGATTATTACAGAATCCTTTTGCCAAAGATTCAGCTCTATTAATCAGGTTGGCAACCGAGAAATCCAATACCAAACCAATGTAGGCAGGGTCCTGTAACCAAACATGGTTGAATTTGAAGGGGGCTTTAGGTTTATGGAGAGCTCCCAAAATCTCCAGATAGATAGGGGAATGATCCGATATGCCCCCTGAGCCCACCCATTGTTTGTAATGGTGCAGATGCTGTAAGAGAGGACTTTTCATTAAAAATATGTCTAGCCTATGAGCCAGTGCAGCTTCACCCACCCTTCTATTTCTCCAAGTGGGAAGAGGTTTGTGCATGGGAGCATCTACAAAATTGGTATGTTCCAAAAGATTTGTCATGTACCTCGAGATAGCATCCACATGTGCCGAAGACCCCCAATATTCATTGAAACCCAAGGAAAAATTTAAATATCCTCCAATGATAATGTGATCAAGAGCAAGGATCGAGAGAGTTAACAAATGTTGCCAGAAATGTTCCCTCTGATGACAAGGTCCATATACATTAACAACCCAAAGGTTATTTCCGAGCTCAGCCAATAAAATATCAATTCCCATAAATCCAGAGCCCCCCCATGATGCATCAACCCTGATGGATCGAGGGTTGTATCCAATGACAAGTCCCCCAAATCTCCCTACAGCATCCATAGCCAAGAAAGTCCAACTCGGGGCAAGAGATTGCATGGAGTAGGTAATGTGATCAGTCGGACCAAGAGTTTCTTGTAGAAGTATAATATCAATTGATTCCACCTCAAAAAGTCTTTGCAGGGCTAGTTTCTTGGAGGCACT
Source organism: Pinus taeda (assembly GCA_000404065.3). NCBI lineage: Eukaryota > Viridiplantae > Streptophyta > Pinopsida > Pinales > Pinaceae > Pinus > Pinus taeda. The sequence goes on from APFE030512829.1 coordinate 6,793, forward strand.
AGCCATGCCTCTGCAGTTAAAAGACATAAACTTCATGGGGGAACTCCTCTCAGAGTATTCAAAGCTCTAAGGACCCCGTCAAGAGTGGATTGATGGCTAGAGGCTACCTCCACCCCAACTCGCTTTATGGCTTTGGAGAGATCAAACTTCCTCCCCCGGGATGACAATGGAACTGAACCTGGAAGGGTGAGGCCCAGTCCAGTCTGTCGAACTAGGGTACCATTGGCTAGGGTTTGAGAGTGGAGAAAATAATGATGTGAAGGTGAGACCTTGGAGGATGATGGCGAGATGGAGGAAGTAGAAAGTGATTGCAGAGAGGGGGCAGAAGTGGCAATAAGAGGAGGAGTCGACATAGTGCAGTGAGCCATGGAGGTATAAACAGAAGATGCAGCAACAGATGTGCTATGATCTAAAGATAAGGTAGAAGGGATCAGAGGAATACCCAAAGCTTTCATGGCTTCAACAGCAGCTCGAGCCCTGGTAAGCAGCGGCGAGATCAGTCTGTGCACAGCCTCCACCGCCTTATGTAGAGAAGAACTTCAAGGAGGGGTAGGACTCGGAGCAGGAGGGCGTAAAACGGCCGGCGAATCAACCCTGGATGTAGCAGGTGTTGCCTTTGGGGTATCCTTTGTTTTCCTGTTAAGCGGGAAATATTTGAAGATATGCCTCACCTTATGGCAACGTCGACAACGGAACAAAACCCACTCATAGTCCAAGATCTGGACCCTGATGTACTTCCATCACTGAAGTGTTATCTTCTCCTCCAGACCCTCGCGGGTGTCCAAGTGGACCAGAATACGGGCGAGGGTTCGATTTTTCGATTCCACAAAAGTACGTTCGTGATCCAAATATGTGCCCATAGCATTTCCAATCCTGATAAAGACTTCCTCACACCAATACTGTAATGGAAGCCCCGGCAAGCAAACCCAAAGAGGTCTTGCCCCGATTTGTTCTCGCTAAGGGTCAAATAATGGACTCCATCGCTTGAGAAGAACCGGAGCCATCTCGATATGCCAGTTCCTAGAAAGGACCAAATCAGTGTAGTTTTCCTTTGCAAAGTGTAAAGAGAACCACCTCCTGGGAAGGATTTGAACCTTAGGCAATTCCTTCAGCAAACCATCCCATATCTCCTTAACCCATAGGGTCAGTCTGTTGGCCGAGTACGCTCTGCCATGCACATGCTCAACCTATTGTAGAGGTCTTGCCGAATCTGATGGTGATATCCTTTGTGGTAGCCTTCACGCACTTGGTCTTCCTCTTGCTCGTGCGAGGAGCGGAAGGGAGGTCCACCAAAGGATTTGGGATTCCTTCCGGGGGAAACATTTTTGCAGACTTAACCTTCACCGCAGGGGTCTCAAAGAAACTCGACGGCAGATGAGCCGAGGAAGGAGGGTTTGGAGCTTCAGAAGCCAGGATGTCCGCAGGAGGCACAGAGAACAACGTCGAAATGGACTGATGAGGATCAAATGAGGGCGATGGGGGTGTGTTCATGGTTAAAATGTGTAGGGTTCCCGGAGAAAGAGGAGGGACGTCCAAGGCAGATGATTCAATCGAGAGTGATCCAGAGAGAGGAGGCACAGAGCAATGTCTAGGAAATGAGACCACCAGCGACGATAAAGGCGGTGTAGGTTCAGGTGTGGGTTGTGAGCCAGATGCCGGTGAGGAGAAATAGGGGTTTCCAAATATGACACAGTCCGGAAAGGGCTCCTCGGAATAATCGAGCTCTTCAACCTCCATACTGTCCACCATGTTCCCAGCTAGAAATCAACAGCCAAAAGCGACGGGTAAGAAACGGAAACTGCGGGCAGCAACAGTCTGTAACGGTACTTAGCTCCAGTAGACTACAGTAATCTGCAGTAAAACCTGGGGTTTTACCCTAATCATGCATGGACGACCGAAACCTGTCTGCCCAACCTAATATAGGGTCCAAAAAAAAAATTCCCTAGGGCGCTGCCCCAAACTCATAGAGGGGGGCTACTCACCCACCTCAAACCCCCTGTTGTGCAATCGGGCAATGAAGGGGGGGCTCCACCCACCCTCTAACCCTCCGGTTAACTACATGGGCTAGTCGTGGAAATAATACAACACAACCCAACCTTCTCCCACTTGTTATTTTCTTTCTACAGGGGGCCACAGGAGAGCTTAGTCATTTATCCAGCCCTGCAATGCCCATTGTTTCTCTACACCAAGAGAACTTCTCAGAGCTCATAGATTTTGTCAATGAATTTGTAGTATTCTTCAAAGTGTCCACTTTTACCAGCAACACCTTTTTGTCTTCTATCATATCCCTCACAAATTGATACTAAACATCATTGTGCTTTGACTTTGAATGATAAGCAGGGTTCTTTGCCAAGAAAATTTCACTTTGGCTGTCACAGTCTATCCTTATAGCTCCCTGTACTAACCCCATACTTGAACAGAATCTCTTCAACTAAACTACTTCCTTGCTTGCATGAATGGCTGCCATGTATTCTACATCTGTAGTTGATAATGCCACTACAGATTTTTTCTTACTCATCCAGCTGACTGCACCTCCAAATAGGTTAAACACATACCCACTTGTAGATCTTCTCTGATCCAGATCTCCAGCCTAGTCTACATCAACAAAGCCACATATATCTAAAAACTTTGTCTAATCCTGGCCTTCCTTGGTAGCACAAACCATAATCACTAGTGCCACGCAAATAACTGAAAACCCGCTTCACTACTGTCCAATGCTCCATAAACCTGCTCAATACTCCCACTGCATATGCAATGTCTAGTCTAGTACAAACCATTGCATACATGAGGGTACCAACTGCACTTGCATATGGAACACGGGACATGTCCTCTTACTCTTCTTGTGTCTTGGGACATTGTTCAACAGATAACTTCACACCTACAGGAATAGGAACCTTCACCAGTTTACTATCCTGCATATTAAACCTTTGCAGTATTGTCTCAACATACTTCCTCTGGTTTAACCAGAGCTTCCTCTTTGCCTGATCTCTTTTAATTTCCATGCCCAAAAAAAGTTGCAAACCAGATTTTCATGTCGAAGTGTCAATTTGAGGACAAATGGGTCTTAAACCCCGAGAAATTTCTTGTCATTTCCAACAGCAACTATCATCCACATACAAGACTAAAAAAACACGATACCTTTATTTTAAAACACATAGTTGATCTATCTATTCCCATATAAATGTATCAAATTCTGATACCACATCCTTGGTGGCTATTTTAACCCATATAGAGATTTCTTTAACTTGCATACTAGTTCTTTCTTACCTTTCACCGCAAAGCCTTCAGGTTGCTTCATGTAGATCTCCTCTTCCAGATCCCTGTGAAGAAATGTTGTCTTCACATCCCTTTGTTCTACCTCAAAATCAAAAGCAGCAACAACAGATAAAAGAAATCTAATAGAAGCTACCTTGGCAATAAGAGAAAAAATATTACCATAATTAATTTCTGGCACTTGGGAATAACCTTTTGCTACCAACCGAGATTTGTATTTCTCCACCTTTCCTTCTGCATTTGTCTTCGTTTTGAACACCCATTTGTTGCCGATGGGTTTCCTTCCATCTGGCAACTCCACTAGATCCCATGCCTCATTTTTTGGCAAAGACGCCATTTCATCAACCATGGCCTCTTTCCAGAGTATTCCATCCTCTAAATCTACTGCTTCCTTCACAGTTCTGGGATCATCATCAGTAATAAATAAAGCAAAATTTGAACAGAAAGAAGATGGACTATACCTTTCTAGTTTCCTTCTTTCTCGAACTGATCTTTTCACACCTAGAATTTGTGGCTCTTCATCTTCTGATTCCTATTCTGCTGTAGAGTCTGATTCTTCCTCTTTTAGCTCAAACTCTATCTTCTCAGGTTCCTTTGGTTGGAATTCATGTTTAATAACATCTTTAACCTCTTTGAACACCACATCTTGTTTGTACACAACCTTCCTTGTAACTGCGTTCCAAAGCTTATAACCTTTCAAACCATCCTTATACCCAATAAATATGCACCTTTTAGATTTACCATCGAAATTTGTTCTTTTCTCCTTTGGAACATGTACATATGCATCACCTCCAAATACCCTCATATGTGAAAGAGAGGGTTTCTTACCGGTCCATACCTCTTGCGGAGTCTTTTCCTCCAACACTGATGAAGGTGACCTGTTGACCAGGCAACATGCAGTCTCCATCGCCTATGCCTAGAATTCTTTTCCTAACCCGGCACCACTGAGCATGCTTCTTGCCCTTTCCATCAACGTCTTGTTCATTCTTTCTGCAAATCCATTTTTCTCAAGTCTATATGGAGTAGTCTTTTGTCGTGCTATACCACACTTCTTACAGTATTCTTCAAATTCCTTGCTGCAAAACTCTCCACTGTTATCTGACCTCAACACCTTTATCTTCTTCTCTGTCTAGTTTTCCACCAGAGCCTTCAATCCTTTAAACCTGTCAAAGACTTCAGATTTCTTCTTAAGGAAATATATCCATGTATTCCTTAAGAAGTCATCTATAAACGATACATAGTACACAGACTTACCCAGTGATGGAACCTTCATAGGTCCAAACACATCACTATGCACAAGCTCTAATATATGTTTCGCCTTCTTACCACCAGAGGGGAAACTCACTTGATTCTGCTTCCCATATACACAATTTTCACAGAAATCAAAATCCAGAGAGCTATTACTCATACCTTCTACCATACCTTTACCATGAAGTATTCGAAGGCCC
>APFE030512836.1:0-15632 GCA_000404065.3 Pinus taeda
GGTTTTTTAGTTGGGGGAAAGGAAAATCTTCAAGAGATCCGTCGGGAGTTGAGTTGCCGTTCCCGTGCTCGTAGTTCAGAGAAAACCCATGCTGAAAATATGGATGACATAGAGCTAATCGAGTGTCACAGCCCTTCTGGCGAGCGGAAAAAGGTTTTCACTTTGTGGAGTGTTGACCTTTATGAAGAAGACTTTGGGGATCCTCCGGGGAAATCTATGCCCGACGTGAGGTCAAATTAAATGTGTACTGAAAATAGGCGAATAAAATTAGAGTTGTTCGCCTTTTTAACATTCCAGTTTTTCGAAACTAGACAGGGGCAGATCTCCACCTCGCAGCAGCCCCCTTTTGCTCCTCCTCTCTAATGGCACTCTTCATGGTTTCTCCACATCTTTTTACCGTTTGCAGGGATGTGATCGATCCTTGGCATTTCCTCCTTTTGGTCGAAATGCTATTCATCTTTATGTCTATTTTTCTTCATATTTTTCAGTCACAGGATGGTTTCATACATATTCCTCCTTTCTGGTAGCTGAAGATACATTTATCTGTCTCTTTATATCAGTATTTACAGCCATCTATGTACGAGGTTGTTTTATCCTTCTCCGAAGGAGGCCCCTCCTGCGCCATGTTGTCATGTAAATTTTTTAGACAGGGTCTTTATGATCCAAAAACAATTTTTACTTTTTCTTTGCGGCAGATCAGGTCGATGAACCCGTCACAAAAGTTTTTCTTTGGACTGGTTTTTTATGGGTCTTTTCATATTTTTTCCTTATCAGTTTTTGGAGAAATGTCAATCAGCAGTTTTCTGTTGTCAGACCACGTTTTCAGGTGGTCTGACAGTGAAAATCTGTTATATGTAAAACTTTTTATATCCTTAATAAAAAAAAAAATTCGCTTTTTTTCTCTGGAAAAACATTCTAGTTCGTATTTCTGTATTTAAGTTACTATCACATCGATACTATCACTTCCTTCGATGGGTTTATGTCATGGTTTCCCTTTCGTTATGTCATTCTTGGTGTATTTCATTTTTAAATATCGAGCACTTTGTTTCTCCAGGGAAAGCTCATTTTGTTTTTCTCATATGATTATTTCCATTATGCTTGTTTCTAATGCGCTTTCGATGTTGATCACTGTTGATCAATATTTTCATGTTAACTTCCCTCAACACATTGAAACTTAGCTTGCGGATTTCTTAATCAAGATGGTATTGAAATCCAAGGCTATATTCAATTAAATAATGTTTCTTCAATGATTTTCAAGTTACCATAGTTCATCTTATTTAAGCATTTTTCTTTTAGGGTGAGATATGAACATCTTTAAAGAATTTTATGAGGATGTTCCATAATCAAAATGTAGAATATTTTTTTTCACAAAATAATAGAATGGAAAATTTTAGATAGAAATTGTATAACCAGTAGTTGTGTTTGAAAAATCAAATGACATTATCAAATTCAATGGTTGTAGTGAAATATTTAAATGATGGGAATTTATTAAAAAAAAAATTATTTAAATAAAAATTCCAGTGGTTATTGTTAATAAAAATAAAAATAAAAAAAAATTCCATGTCTAATCTTAATACAATTTTTGTATTAGGATATTACTCTTTAATGTCTAAAATAGCTTTTGTTAATAAAAAAATAAAATTTTTCCATGTCTAATCTTAATACAACTTTTGTATTAGGATACTACACTTTAATGTCTAAAATAACTTGATCATAATTTGATCTTGGTTTGGTCCATCTCTTCCATTCAATTTAGATACCTTTGCATTCACTAGTTCTCCAAGCAATCATTCATATGTTAATTTTTATTCATTTTTCTTTTACTAGTGGTAGCTCGCTTGATCACCTATGTTTTCATTATAGATGTTAGTCAAAGATGATCCAAATATCTCTCCAAATCACTAAAATCAAGTACTCAATGCACAAAACACAAATCTGGATGATTCTTAGCTTGTTGTTCTATGTTTTAGTAGTCTATGGTGTTGACCATGTATTGATTAGGAACTCTGGAATAGTTGTGATTCAGTTTAATAGGTGTTTCACCATCTCGAGATGCCTTGGAGAAAAAACATGTTTCAATTTTAACCCAGATTGTCTCGACACATAATAATAACGAATGATGAATTGTGAAGTTTCTTAAAATTGCACTTTACATTTTACAATCCATTTATTTTCAAGAAATTCCATAAATTAAAATTTAAGAAAAATATGTCAAGAGTTATTATGGCCAAAAATGTGAGAGAATATTGTCATAAATAACAATAACAAGAATTTTTTAAAACTAAAGGCAAAAAACATAGAAATTTCATTAGCCAAAATGAGGATTGGCATGTGTCTCTCCATTCTTTATGCCCATTAGCTTGTTTGAATTTCAAAGGTTATGTGACATTCATTATTTTTGTGATTAAGAAATAATATTTGAATCCTTTTGGTGGTTTTGGTGCTTCACTACTTTCATCTCCTCTCCTACTTTGTGGTGAATCATCTCTTCCTCTTTGTACCTTATGGCTGCTACCTGTGTCCATGTCACTAGTATAGATTTATCTTAAGCATAGATCTAACATGAGTTGAGAGGGATCAACTTTCTTCCCATGCAAACTTATTTTAGAGTGCCAAAGAAAAAGTGTAGTTTTTCATTGTTTAAATTGTATTTTCTAATGCCATAGAGATTACATAACTTTTTTTTTCAATAGCTTTATAGGATATATAGATAATTTTTTTAAACAATATATAAAATATTTTACATAACATATGTATTGAGTCATTTTATTAGCACAAATTAAAATGATTTTTTTCCTCTTAATATATTTTTAACTATAAGTCATTTTTAGTTCATTTTAAAATATTTTATTCATAACCCACATTGGATATTTTATTATATACAAAATTCAAATAATTTATTTTAACATTTTTCTCTATATAGATATATATGAAGTTGATATCAACACAAATTAGTTAACATAGATTTTCAAGTAGTTTATTTAAATCATGTGTTGAAATATTTTTTAAAATTATAAGGTTTAAATATCTTAGTTTTTTTTTAGTTCTAATTACTTTACGTGAAATTATATAATGTCATATGGACAAGTAATTAAACATACATAGCATATTATTTTTTCTCTTTTATTATAGCCAACGTTAATTTTATAATTAGAGAATTATTTTTAAGAGACACATGTCAACTCCAGTTTTAGCACAGATATACTTACACATTGTCTTCACACTAGGTTATAGAATGATCCTCTCACCTCAACTAGATTTTTCCTTTTTTTTCCTACTTATCATTTGCTTCCTCTTTGACATCATTATCATCATAAGGAATGCGTCATGCATCATAATTGTCCTTCTTATGACCTTCATTTGCATGCGCATGAAATATCACATCTTTAATCGCAAAAACTTTGTATGTGAAAGAATCAAACAACTTATATGCTTTATGATCTTAACATTAACCAATAAAAATACACTTGATAACTTTTGAGTTAAGTTTTCTCCTATGTTGTTCTTGGACATTTGGCATTGTGTGAAGGGATAGTGTCCTTGAGAAGGCATCTGCAAGTTTGTTAACATTGATGTCAAGAGTCATGTTAAGGAGTTGTGTTGGGCAGTTGGCTTTCCTAAAAACTAGCAAGAGTGTTGGCAGTGATGTCAATCAGACAAGCTTGGTTGTTTGTTGCAACTGATGTTGGTAGTGATGGCCTGGGAAGAATCTCATGGTAGCTGCAAGCTTCATGTAGAGAATCATCATAGTAGCATTCTTATTGGAAAAACAATAAAATGATGATTATAGAGATGGTCAGGGATGGGAGTCCATGGGAGTTGTAGGCCTCATGCTAAGGACACATTGTGGAAGTGATTCCTAGTTGTCTTGAGATTTTAAGACCAGAAGATTGGCATTGAGGTTGGAGCCATGTTTTGAGGTATCATATGGGCTCAATGGCTAATTGGACCCCTTCAATTGGAAATTGATCTCGAAGAGAATTCCAACGATATGCATAAGTCCAGAAATGGACTTGTGGGTCAAAAGTTATGACCTGCTGAAGTTCAGTGTGTTAAAACCTTAAGCAAGGAACAATCCTACATATCGCAAGCCCACAAATTAGAGGTGTAGTGAGATCAGAGACCAGAGATTGGAGGCGAATCCGTCAGAGCAATCAAAAATCAGAGGACTTAGGGAATCACATTTTGACGTCCCGACTAATCCTAATCAGTGATTGGAGGATCTGTGGTGCAGCGCAACAGTGTATCCATCAATGACTTATGATATCGACAATCAGAGGTCTCGATATATCAGAGGGCATGCCATATCAGCGATTGCATATTAGTGACCTGGGAAAATCAGCAATCACAATTGGAGGTCCTACATATTAGAACTCCCACAAATCAGGGATTTGAGCCTCTAGTGTTAAATCATTAGGAAATCCAAATATGAAAATACAAAGGACTTCATTACAAAACAAAGGTTGGGAGGCCTCTTTCTCTCTCCTCCATGAGGACACGTGGAGACATCCAATTGGGTCCAATAAGGAGACATAATAGCTGAAAGATGAGCTCTGATAAGGACAGATGGTTGTGAGGTATTGGATCTCATAAGGACACATGGGAACAAGTGGTGAGCTCTAATCAGGACACATGGAAAGATCTGATTAGTTCTGATACGACCAAGTGGATGTTGTCTTCATCATGATAGGAAAATACACAGGGATACGTCGTAGAAAATTGAGGTGTCCTAAGGTGGCCTAATGGGTCATATTCAGGTGACACATGTCACCACTCAGAAGATGCCATGTGGCAGGTGACGATGTCACATCAAAGATCGGTAATTGGAGGCTTGCAATGGTTGTCACATTGGCCACCTTGGTGAATCACTGATTCAGTGGCAACGATATAAGCACTGGCACGTGGTCACGAAGAGTCAAAGAATGGAGGGCTAGGGCCAAACACAGAGGGCCATCAGTGATTGGCGATCAAATGTTTGTGATGGATGGAACATGGTCACAGTTGCAAAATTGTCGACTAGAGGGCTCCGATATGGTTACTAAATGGTCACAACACTCGGTGATATAATGGAGATTCGGTGAGAGCTAAAATAGAAGAGGTTTGAATATCAATGGTCGGGAAGCCGCAGTTTGCAATCTTGCACCAATGTGAATTTACGGTGGAAAATATCTGATAATGCAATAGTACAAAGGTGTATTGATGGTGTATGGGTCAATAGTTGTAGGAGTAAATACAGAACAAAGCTTTGGTCGCAGGATGAATGACGACTATCATGGATCAGTTTAAGATCTCTTAGAACAAGGAAACAAGGATAATGGTCCAGACAATGTCCATGCCTAAAGAACAGAGAATCCATGCTAAAGTACAGTCAAGCTCTGTGAGCCTTGAATAGGCATGGTGAGTCTCAGTGATGGGAGAGATGCAATATAGAGATTACCGTGCTTGGTTTGAGTAAGTAGCTGCACTGAGAATTAATTCTCAGTATGGGGAAATAGTCAAGTGCCCATTCTCAAGTGAAGGTAGTGGCAGAGACCAAGTTCGGTGTAGAGAACAAAATGTAGGGTTATGCCTAAGTACAATGTGTAGTGTAAAATAAGGACAATGCAGTAGCATCGATCGAGGAGATAGCAGAGGAACAAAACCCAGGAGCTTGATTTAGCATGTGGGGTAAAGAAGCATAGTTGTTAGAGACAGGCAATAAAAAATACCTCTAAGTGTGAGTAGTGTTTTGTGAAGCTAAGGAAGATCTAGTTCCACAGAGTGGGGCCGACAGTGTTTATGCAGAGTTAAAGAGACCCCGAGAGCATCGTGTTTTAAAAACAAGATTGAAGGTTCCTGTGCACTATGTAAGCAAGGTTGAAGGTGCATGTGCACTGTGTAAGAAAGGTTGAAGTTCCTATGCTCTATGTTTAAGATTTAAGTGCACGTGCTCTGTATTTAAGGCTGGAGTGCCTATGTGATGCGTGGGACATCAAAAGTGTCTATGAGTTGATGTGAGCAGAAGCCCAAGAATTGAGCCTATGCTGTGTGAATCAAGGCCAAGAGCAAACTGTGTTGTGGAAAGCAGAGTGGCAAAGAGAAGTGTGTTCTGGAATCAGCTGTATTTTGTAACCTTCCATTCATGTATGGATTTTAAAATTCCAATTCACATAATTGGCATCATCCAACTCGGTTTCTTTATTTAGATATGATTGTGCAAGAGGATTAGCCATTTTGAAACAAATCTTTCTCCAAATTCAAATCCATAACTAATTTTTAAGCTCACAAACAATGATTTCATATTTCAAGAGATTCATAATGAACCTCAGAAAAATTCAAATAAATACCATATACATAATTCATTAGCACCATATTTTGTAGCAACTAATTCCATGCAATATTAATTTTAGTTTCAAAAAAACTCACCGAGCTTCAAATCTTAACACAAACAATGGATAAGAACTAAGTCAAATGTTGTAGAGTACTTACCAATGTGTGGTTTGATGCCATTATTCGATCTCCAAAGCACACCATCCAAAAATTTCTCATAAATAGACTTGTTGGGATGCAATGTAGGTTCAAACTACATAGAAATATCAAGAATGAGCTCAGATGGGTTTGAAGGATTAAAATGATAAAAAATTATATTATCTTGAAAGTAATTAAATTAGACCTGGGCTCAGATGGATTAAACCCTTTAAATGATAATGTAATTAGGATCTGACATAACCATTATGCTTTACATTGATAATCCCAACACCAAAGAGGCAATCGACTATGAATTGTTGAAACTCAAACTGCAGGTCGAGAAGCATGCCAGTTTAAGCCTCGTCGTTGACCCCTTCTCAAAGTTGTGGAATAACTTATTCTAGGCACAATATGCTATTGAAACCGAATTTTCCATAAATGGTTACAATTCAAGCTTATGTTGGTCATTTGAGTGCCTTGTGAACACTTTTAGAGAAGAGATTAGATGCAAAGGAAAATAAACACTGATTTATGTACATTTATAGCCCCTATCCTAAAAACAATGATCTGTGTACATTTATTACAACCTATTAAGAAAATTACCTCTATTTATTACAATAAATTTGAAATGATAGTTGTAATTCATAGCTTCATATTTCCTATATTAAGTCTAGCCCAAAGGAAGCGGGATAGGTATTTTCAGGGTAGTACATATTCCAAGAAGAATAAATGATTTTGGAAAAATTATTTCCCCTCCTTTTGAGGGCCTTGGGAAATTCTAGGGCTAATGTGGTTACATGCAAAAAATACACCTTTTCTTTGATTCATTGATCATAGATAGTGCCATAGCCTTAGTTTCCACTTTTGATGCTCACTTCCAGCAATTGCTTAACACAATTCTCAAACTTAGTGAGGAACATCCCACACATCGGGTTTCACCTCCAAACACCACCACTCTATGATCTCATTGGCAGTTGAATCTGAGGGAAAGGTCATCATAAAGAAACCTTTTATATTCCTTTTATAATAGGCACCTCGTCTCTTGCCATTTCCCATTTCTTTGAAATGTAATTCGTGATGAACTTCACAAAGAACCACCCCAAGCTCGTCAAAGAGTCACCTTCTGAGCAGCCTCCAATACTTCATCTATCTGAACATCCTCCTCAAAAATCAAATCTTTCTCACCAGACTTCAACCTAACATTTTTTCTTTTCCTTCCCTTCTTCCTAGCCGACTTATGCTTGTGTTCCTCCTTATCCCAAACTAGGGTATCATCAACCAAAGCCTCACTTGTTGTATATCATTTTCGAATTTATTGTATTAATATATTTAATATATTTTTTTGTGAAATATTAATACATATTTAATATATTATTTAACAAATTTTCATTTTCGTTGTTTAAACTGGGTTTCTGACAACCTATATGAATTCAACACTATGAATTGAAAACTCTCCAAAAAATTGAAGAGAGCATACAACAATCTCAAGTACTTAACTAACACTATTATCAAATACATAGTTATTTATATTTTACTTAATTTAATTGTTTATTAGTTAGAATAAAATTAACTTATACTTTTAAATTATGTTTTATTTGTCAATATTTTATACAAATAAATAATATAATATTCACTCGAATACTCTCTTCCCTTTTTCTTCAATAATATCTATCTATAATAAATATGTAATCTTCTTTTCCAAAATTTATACACAAATTCAAAAAAAAAAGTAATATTATAATTAACTATGATGTCTACAAAAGTAAATAATATATATTAGTAATATTGATAAACATAAAAAATGCTTATTTCATAATACACATCACATTACTGGACATTAATAAAATCATAAAAGTTAATTAAATTATAATTTTTTTTTGACAACATATTATTATTGGCATTATTAATTAAAAAATAATATATAAATTGAACATATACACATTTAAACAAATAATGTAAAAAATTCTTAAGGATTGAGATTCACCCCATTTTTTATTGATAGTCTTCTAGAATTTTTTGCAATACCATGGGCCAATGCTACGGCTTATCAATTCCACATGCCCAAAAAACCGTCACTCATTTCATGTGACACTTGTTTATATGACATTTTTTTTAATTAATCAATTTAATTAAAAAGAAAAAAAATGACAACTACCTTCAAGATAAATCTCAATCATTGATGATTGTATACTACTAAAAATATCCTATAATATTCCATAGTGTTTAAATCACTACCATCCACTCTTAATTATCGATAATTAAATAAAAATTTTAAAACTCTATTATCAAATAGCCACACTTATAGACATAATTACCACCTAATAATTATTAATAACTAAAATAGAATTAGAAACTATATTCTTATATCAACACACCTACCAACACAATTGCTAAAAATATATATAAAACAAGTAAATGAACGGGCCTATCAACATAATTACATAAAAAAAATACATAAAATAGGTAACATAATTACTTTTAAAAATATATACCTACCAACAGAATTACTAAAAATATATATATAACAAGTAAAATGAACATGCCTATCAACATAATTACATAAAAAATACATAAAGTAGGTAACATAATTACTTTTAAAAATATATGAAACAATTAAAATAAACAGAGCTATCAATATAATTACATAAAAAAATAAAAAAAATACATAAAATAGGTAAACTAGACATGCCTATCAACATAATTACTTTTAAAAATATATGAAACAATTAAAATATATAAAACAAGTAAAATTAACACGCCTCTCAACATAATTACATAAAAAATTACATAAAGTAGGTAGAGTAGACATGCCTATCAACATAGTTACTTTTAAAAATATATTAAACAAGTAAAATGAACACGCTTATCAACATAAAAAAAAATATAATGTAGGTAGAGTGGACACGCCTATCAACATAGTTACTTTTAAAAATAGATGAAACAATTAAAATACATAATATAATATAGGTAGAGTAGACACGCCTACCAACATGAGTGCTTTTAAAATGATATAAATTATTAAAATATACACGCTTATCAAAATAATTACTTAATAAACAATTAAAATATAATAAACAAGTAAAAATGAACACGCTTATCAACATAATTACATAAAAAAATATATAATGTAGGTAGAGTGGACACACCGATCAACATAGTTACTTTTAAAAATATATGAAACAATTAAAATACATAATATAGGTAGAGTAGACACATCTATCAACATAAATACTTTTAAAACTATATAAAACAATTAAAATAAACACGACTATCAACAATATTAATAAAAATTACATAAAATAGGTAAACTAAACATGCCTATCAACATAATTACTTTTAAAAATATATAAATAATTAAAATACACACGCTTATCAAAATAATTACTTAATATACCATAAATATCTTCATAATTACCATCTAATAATTACCAAAATTATGAAATAACATCTATCAACATAATTATTTTAAAAAATACATAAAACCTAAATACTTTTAAGTATTCATAAAAACAAATAAATTTTATTAAATAAATAAGTAAAACACAACATTGTTCTAACTATTAAAAAACAAATAAAATAACATTTTTTCAAAATATTACCAAATATATTTTTGATATATTACGATGAATTAATCTCGTTTTACCGAGATTTGTCCTCGTACGGGTCAAATTCTATTTCCATCGGCAAAACCCTAATCCGCAAAAACCTAAAAACATAGGTGAATGGCCTAAAAAAGGATGAGGAAAATGATCCATAGATAAATGTGTGGATTATGGCTTAACACAAGGTATCCGCTTCCATCTTCTTCCCCATCTCTCTTTCGCTGTGTGGAGGAGCTTAGCACTGTCTCCCAACAAGAACAATGACGAGCAGGAAGGAAGAAGAGAATGACAATATGAGCAGAGATCAGAAAAGTGAATATCTGCCACAAGCAGGCAGAGAGCATGATGAATCTCTTTCCCCACCTCTAGGAAAAGAAAACATACAGCCAGGGGGCAATGCATGCAGAACCACCGAGGTTGGTTCCAATCGGCTTAAATCAAGGAGATGAACGATGGAGATCTATACTGGAGGCATTACAGCAACGCCAATATTATAAAGATGAAGCGTGAATGTTTTCAAGCCTCAAAGGGCAGCTTACCGAAGAATCGGTAACTTCAATCGTCCAGCATCTCCATGGTATTGACAGCGACAGCGAACGCTTTCTATTTATCAGGAAAGAGCCGGGAAGGATGCTTGATGGTGACAAATGGACAAGGACAGATGTAGACTGGGCACTGAATGATTGGATAATTTCTCATCAGGTCGACCAACCCGCAACGATCAGGGACAGAAGCACTTCATCGAATCCCAGTCAGAAAGGTAAGCAGGTTATAAGAAGCTACAACGTTGAAAATCGCGACCAAGGCACTTCATCGCGTCCCCGTGATAAAGGTGAGAACCTTATAAGCCAACCTTCCAGGCAAAAATATGGTTATCTGCCACAGCTCTACGAGGAACTTGGCAGTTCTATGCCCGGATTTCTTGGAAACAGCGAGGAAGTCGAAGGTTTCTCAGTTGGGGGAAGGAAAAGCTTCAAGAGATCCGTCAGGAGTTGAGTTGCCGTTCCCGTGCTCGTAGTTTAGAGAAAACCCATGCTGAAAATATGGATGACATAGAGCTAATCGAGTGTCATAGCCCTTCTGGCGAGTGGAAAAAGGTTTGCACTTTGTGGGGTGTTGACCTTTATGAAGAAGACTTTGGGGATCCTCCGGGGAAATCTATGCCCGACGTGGGGTCAAATTAAATGTGTACTGAAAATAGGCGAATAAAATCAGAGTTGTTCGCCTTTTTAACATTCCAGTTTTTCGTATTTCTATATTTAAGTTACTATCACATCGATACAATCACTTCCTTCAATGGGTTTATGTCATGGTTTCCCTTTCGTTATTTCATTCTTGGTGTATTTCATCTTTAAATATCAAGCACTTTGTTTCTCCAGGGAAAGCTCATTTTGTTTTTCTCATATGATTATTTCCATTATGCTTGTTTCTAATGCGCTTTTGATGTTGATCACTGGGATCAATATTTTCATGTTAACTTCCCTCGACACATTGAAACTTAGCTTGCGGATTTCTTGATCAAGATGGTAATTAAATCCAAGGCTATATTCAATTAAATAATGTTTCTTCAATGATTTTCAAGTTACCATAGTTCATCTTATTTAAGCATTTTTCTTTTAGGGTGAGATATGAACATCTTTAAAGAATTTTATGAGGATGTTCCATAATCAAAATGTAGAATATTTTTTTTCACAAAATAATAGAATGGAAAATTTTAGATAGAAATTGTATAACCAGTAGTTGTGTTTGAAAAATCAAATGACATTATCAAATTCAATGGTTGTAGTGAAATATTTAAATGATGGGAATTTATTAAAAAAAAAATTATTTAAATAAAAATTCCAGTGGTTATTGTTAATAAAAATAAAAATAAAAAAAAATTCCATGTCTAATCTTAATACAATTTTTGTATTAGGATATTACTCTTTAATGTCTAAAATAGCTTTTGTTAATAAAAAAATAAAATTTTTCCATGTCTAATCTTAATTCAACTTTTGTATTAGGATACTACACTTTAATGTCTAAAATAACTTGATCATACTTTGATCTTGGTTTGGTCCATCTCTTCCATTCAATTTAGATACCTTTGCATTCACTGGTTCTCCATGCAATCATTCATATGTTAATTTTTATTCATTTTTCTTTTACTAGTGGTAGCTCGCTTGATCACCTATGTTTTCATTATAGATGTTAGTCAAAGATGATCCAAATATCTCTCCAAATCACTAAAATCAAGTACTCAATGCACAAAACACAAATCTAGATGATTCTTAGCTTGTTGTTCTATGCTTTAGTAGTCTATCGTGTTGACCATGTATTGATTAGGAACTCTGGAATAGTTGTGATTCAGTTTAATAGGTGTTTCACCATCTCGAGATGCCTTGGAGAAAAAAACATGTTTCAATTTTAACCCAGATTGTCTCGACACATAATAACGAATGATGAATTGCGAAGTTTCTTAAAATTGCACTTTACATTTTACAATCCATTTATTTTCAAGAAATTCCAAAAATTAAAATTTAAGAAAAATACCTCAAGTGTTATTATTTATTTTCAAGAAATTCCAAAAATTAAAATTTAAGAAAAATATGTCAAGTGTTATTATGGCCAAAATGTGAGAGAATATTGTCATAAATAACAATAATAAGCATTTTTTAAAACTAAAGGAAAAAAACATAGAAATTTCATTAGCCAAAATGAGGATTGGCATGTGTCTCTCCATTCTTTATGCCCATTAGCTTGTTTGAATTTCAAAGGTTATGTGACATTCATTATTTTTGTGATTAAGAAATAATATTTAAATCCTTTTGGTGGTTTTGGTGCTTCACTACTTTCATCTCCTCTCCTACTTTGTGGTGAATCATCTCTTACTCTTTGTACCTTATGGCTGCTACCTGTGTCCATGTCACTAGTATAGATTTATCTGAAACATAGATCTAACATGAGTTGAGAGGGATCAACTTTCTTCCCATGCAAACTTATTTTAGAGTGCCAAAGAAAAAGTGTAGTTTTTCATTGTTTAAATTGTATTTTCGAATGCCATAGAGATTACATAACTTATTTTTTTCAATAGCTTTATAGGATATATACATAATTTTTTTAAACAATATATAAAATATTTTACATAACATATGTATTGAGTCATTTTATTAGCACAAATTAAAATGATTTTTTTCCTCTTAATATATTTTTAACTATAAGTCATTTTTAGTTCATTTTAAAATATTTTATTCATAACCCACATTGGATATTTTATTATATACAAAATTCAAATAATTTATTTTAACATTTTTCTCTATATAGATATATATGAAGTTGATATCAACACAAATTAGTTAACATAGATTTTCAAGTAGTTTATTTCATTCATGTGTTGAAATATTTTTTAAAATTATAAGGTTTAAATATCTTACTCAATTTTTTTTATGTCTAATTACTTTATGTGAAATTATATAATGTCATATGGACAAGTAATTAAACATACATAGAATATTATTTTTTCTCTTTTATTATAGCCAACGTTAATTTTATATTTAGAGAATTTTTTTTAAGAAACACATGTCAACTCCAGTTTTAGCACAGATATACTTACACATTGTCTTCACACTAGGTTATAGAATGATCCTCTCACCTCAACTAGATTTTTCCTTTTTTTTCCTGCTTATCATTTGCTTCCTCTTTGACATCATTATCATCATAAGGAATGTGTCATACATCATAATTTTCCTTCTTATGACCTTCATTTGCATGCTCATGAAATATCACATCTTTTATCGCAAAAAAATTGTATATGAAAGAATCAAACAACTTATATGCTTTATGATATTAACATTAACCAATAAAAATACACTTGATAACTTTTGAATTACGTTTTCTCCTATCTTGTTCTTGGACATTTGGCATTGTGTGCATGGATAGTGTCCTTGAGAAGGCATCTGCAAGTTTGTTAACATTGATGTCAAGAGACATGTTGAGGAGCCGTGTTGGGCAGTTGGCTTTCCTAAAAACTAGCAAGAGTGTTGGCAGTGATGTCAATCAGACAAGCTTGGTTGTTTGTTGCAACTGATGTTGGTAGTGATGGCCCAGGAAGAATCTCATGGTAGTTGCAAGCTTCATGTAGAGAATCATCATAGTAGCATTCTTATTGGAAAAACAATAAAATGATGATTATAGAGATGGTCGGGGATGGGAGTCCATGGGAGTTGTAGGCCTCATGCTAAGGACACATTGTGGAAGTGATTCCTAGCTGTCTTGAGATTTCAAGACCAGAAGATTGGCATTGAGGTTGGAGCCATGTTTTGAGGTATCATATGGGCTCAACGGCTAATTGGACCCCCTCAATTGGAAAGTGATCTCGAAGAGAATTCCAATGATATGCATAAGTCCAGAAATGGACTTGTGGGTCAAAAGTTATGACCTGCTGAAGTTCAGTGTGTTAAAACCTTAAGCAAGGAAGAATCCTACATATTCCAAGCCCACAAATTAGAGGTGTAGCGAGATCAGAGACCACAGATTGGTGGCGAATCCATCACAACAACAAAAAATCAGAGGACTTGGGGAATCACATATTGACGTCCTGATTAATCCTAATCAGTGATTGGAGGATCTATGGTGCAGTGCAATGGTGTATGCACTTCACCGATAAATGACTTATGATATCGACAATCAGAGGTCTCGACATATCGGAGGGCATGCCATATCAGTGATTGCATACTAGCGACCTAGGAAAATTAGCGATCACAATTGGAGGTCCCGCATATTAGAACTCCCACAAATCAGGGATTTCAGCCTCTAGTGTTAAATCATTAGGAAAGCCAAATATGAAAATACAAAGGACTTCATTACAAAACAAAGGTTGGGAGGCCTCTTTCTCTCTCCTCCATGAGGACACGTGGAGACATCCAATTGGGTCCAATAAGGACACGTAATAGCTGGCAGATGAGCTCTGATAAGGACAGATGGTTGTGAGGTATTGGATCTAATAAGGACACATGGGAACAAGTGGTGAGCTCTAATCGGGACACATCGAAAGATCTGATTAGTTCCGATACGACCAAGTGGATGTTGTCTTCATCATGATAGGAAAATACACAGGGATACATCGCAGAAAATTGAGGTGTCTTAAGGTGGCCTAATGGGTCATATTCAGGTGACACATGTCACCACTCAGAAGATGCCATGTGGCAGGTGACGATGTCACATCAAAGATCGGCAATTGGAGGCTTGCAATGGTTTTCACATTGGCCACCTTGGTGAATCACTGATTCAGTGGCACCGATATAAGCACTGGCACGTGGTGACGAAGAGTCAAAGAACGGATGGCTAGGGCCAAACACAGAGGGCCATCAGTGATTGGCGATCGAATGTTTGTGATGGATGGCGCATGGTAACAGTTGCAAAATTGTCGATTAGAGGGCTCCGATATGGTTACTAAATGGTCACAACACTCGGTCATATAGTGGAGATTCGGTGAGAGCTAAAATAGAAGAGGTTTGAATATCAATGGTTGGGAAGCGGCAGTTTGCAATATTGCACCAATGTGAAGTTACGATGCAAAATATCTAATAATGCAACAGTACAAAG
>APFE030512839.1:0-16859 GCA_000404065.3 Pinus taeda
TTTGTAAATAAATTTTATTAGAATGTTATGGGTTAATAAGATGGTTTATTAATACTATAGGTGAAAAAAACTATAAATCACTTCATATAATGTTGGTTTATATGAGATTTTTTTAATTAATCTTTACTTTCCATAATCAATAATAATTAAATTAAAATTTTAAAAACTCCATTAAAAAATAGACTAGGAAATATATGTTTTTATTTTAAAATGTATTAACATAAAAAGTGGTTTTAATACACTTATTTCAAAGTACTTATTAATGGCTAAGTTTAATTTTTTCGAAATCTGATAGGCATTTGTGGGACTTACATGTTTGATGTGGATAGTTGTGGATACTTGTGCAGTCCAGGTGTAGTATACATGTGAAAATGTGATTTAACTAATTAGGATTACAATTTCATTAAAAACTAGATCACCAAATCTAAATATATACATCCAAACATAAAATAATTAAATAACAATGGTTGTAGTCACTATTGTGGTTAGACTATAATCCACAGGCATTTGTCTCTGCTACAATTGTAAAAGTTAGGACCCACGAGATGTAATTTGTAGATGTAGCTAACACACTCGAGCATTAAACCCATTAGAAACAATGTCCAACTATCTCGCTCAGCTCCAGTCAGGTGAGTTTAGAACGAGACCTATTGCTTTAATACTACTTGTTGGAATCATGATAGCAATTAGAGAAAACTCGCATACATTAGTGCCCACTACAATCCCTAGAGTTAGGATCCACTAAAGATGGTTAGTCCATGTCCTAAAACACACTGGCACTCTTGAACCCAATGTCTAACAACAATCTATTAATTTTGAAGTATTTAATATATTTTTTTTTAAATTAAAAAAAAAATTACTTAGCAATACCTTTCAAAACACAGCATGAGTGGGCCTAATGGTTAAGAACATGTGTTTCCTCCTAAGAGGTCACACGTTCAAAGGAGGTAGAGTATATATGCCTTCGTAGACTTAGCTATCAAATCGCAGAAGTTTTTCCCTTATCCCACAAACGAGGGGGTCTCATACACCAATTTGTTGTCTCGCTTGGCCATGATCTTAAAATTGGATAATAATAAATAATAATAATAATAAAAAATATATATTTTCTTAATCTATTTTTTCAAAGATAATTCTAAGGAATATCTTTGTCATATCCCTGCATTACAACATAAAAAAAAAAAAGTTACTCACACTAGTTACTATCATAAATTCTTCCTTACCAGACAATGTTAATATAAATTATTACTATGCATTCCTCAACTTGGTTCATTAACTTATCTAGTTATTATAGCTTACCCAGTTCTCTCAGAAGTCAAGGTTTCAGTTACATATTTTAGTTTTGATATGATGTTGACATTTCGTATATGGAGGACAGTCCTTGACTACTTTGGATTAACTGATCGCTCCTCCAGCTCAGATTCCAGCATACGTGTTATAGACATATTTGGGCACTGCAACCCCAATCGCATATGTCCATAAACCAAGGGCTTATAAGTCCCTAAAAGTGTTGTTTCATACCCTAAAGGGGCAAGGTCAACTGATTACATCATCTCCCAGAAGTTCTCCATGAAACACTACTCAGAACTGGTTAAAATAGGACCATACAGACTGCTCAGTGCTAAGGGTGTGATGCATCTCACCTGCCACATGAAAAAAGTGTGATGCATACTAAAAATCCCTTCTGTAGGGTGCAATGAGCGAGAACAAACAAATGGCAGAGGTAGTTGGCTAGGGGGAAACCCATAGAATCTTCTAGAAACTGCCCATTTGGACACTTGCCTCTCTGATTCGGCCCCAGGGAGATAAGAGATCATGAAATCTACAAGTGGAATCAAGAACTATCAGAGAGATGACACTAATCAAATCATAGAAGCTGACTCAACCCCACCTACAACATCTATATATGGATCCCTCATCCTAGGAATTCCAGGAGGTTTTGGAACTTTGTATTGTCGTAAAGGAAGTGCTATTGGTTTTTCTTTGTGCAACCATTGTATTGTTGGGTGATCTAAGCTTTTTGATGAGTGAAAGGGCTGTTCATGCTGAGAGGATGGGCATGGGTAGAACAACCGTTGTAATCCTCTCTTCTACTACTTCTACTCAATTAAACCATTTGAGTTTCCTCCATATTCTTAATATTCCTTTGATCTTGTATTGATATATTGCATTTGTATGGTTAATATAACATTTGATCACTATATTGTTTATGGTTATAGATCTCTATGCTTTGATGGTATTATGCTGCTTTAACTCTACAGGTGCTCTTTGAAGCGAGACAATTAAGGAAGATGTGGTGAAGCTCTGTCAAAGGAGAGAGGAAACAAGCAAGGAGCCAAGTGAAAGACTGAGGTTGGTGCTCTCTGCTTCTATCACATCTATCTCTCATAAAGGAAAACACAAGTAACTTTAGCTTGTTTGTGGGACTACTAGCTCTGAATGGACACTAGTTTTCTCAATAACAAATGGCGACTCCACTAGGGAGCGAATAGCTTGTTTGCTTATTTATATTTGTTTGCTTTATAAACTACAGATAGAGCCTGAAGTTAAGCCAGCTAGCCTTCGAACTGCATTTGCTATGCAAGTGCAAAGTAGATCAATGCTGCTTCAGTCCATCTCCGGGTTTTGTTTATAAACTGAACAATTAACATGCAAACATCCTAAGTGCCGTGGTGGTAGCTCAAATAACTTCGTTAGATCAGCCCCTATACTTTGTGTTTACTGCCTATCATTAGCTCAGCCTAAACCCCTGAACTTAGTTGCAAATTGTGAGCAAAAACCAAGCTCAGTCTCGTTCTTGGATCATCGCACTGTCTCTCATTGGCAATTTGGATGCATCACACCTTCCGTGTGCTGTAGGTGAGATGCATCCCTGTTTCGCTATGTTACAGGTGCGATGATCAAATACGACTGTTTTTTCCTCCAGAGTTTGGTTTTTCTTCGTTGTCTTCAGCTTTATTCAGTAGTTTTGTTGTCTGTGATTAGTATACCACTGTTGAAACTCCCTTCCTTTGCATTATTCAACCTCCATTGATAAAGAACTGTGAATGTCTTTATGTATTTTTCGTCATTTACAGTTCTCTTGTGCAAACAATAGCTTAATTGAATTCTCATCTTTTGATTTGAAAGTGTCACAAGTGTCGTTTTCAGTTAAAGAAAAGAGTCTTCCTCTTTTTGATAGTCAATTACACTTTTTCCCTTGTATTTGATTTGAATCATCAATTCTTTGAAGTGTCGAAAGCAGTTTTCAAATTGAAATTGAAAGTGTAGCTCTTAGTCTCCCTTTCATTTTTCAAATTCGAAATCAAAAAGTGTCGTCTTAGCCTTCCTTTCTGTTTTCGAAATCGCAAAGTGGTCTTGCTTTCGTTTTTTGAATTAAAAATTGCAAAGTATCATGTTAGTCTTCCTTTCGTTTTCTGAATTTGAAATCGCAAAGTGTCGTCTTCGTCTTCCTTTCGTTTTTTAAAAGAAAATTGTTAATACTGTCGCTTTGAAAGAAAAATAGTTCAGATTTGTACTTAGCATTCTTTTGTCATTCACACATTAAGAAAGCGGAAAACAAATACATGCATGTGAATTTGCATTTAGACTGCTTGTGGAAATTGATTTAGGACAGTGCATCTTAGTGTGTGCTCTCTGCTCTATGTTGAAATATTTGTATTTCTCTTTCCTTAGTAGCTAGAATTTTCATTGCAAAAAGAAAGTAAATGACTGTTTATCATCTTAGATTGCATATTTATGAATTGTATATCTACATCATGCAGTGAACCTTAAAGGAAAACTTCTTAAGAAAGATCAACTGTAAAATAAATATCAATGAACATAAAAACGCTTTCGAACCTAACGCACAACATTTAGAAGTCTAGGCTAGAGATGTATTCCAGCGTCGTAAAGCCTGGTAACTGTTGCTTTCATCGTAGGTTGGGTGATTCCTCCTCTTTGAGACGACAAGTGCCAGTACAGACTTGTGCTCCCACGTACCGTCAAGTATATATTGGGAGACCACAATAGACTATATCCTTTATCCTTAGGAAGCTGTGTCTGCCGCCCTATCGATCGCAATGCACTGAACACAACATTTTGGAAGATTTGACTGCCATAAACCGTAAAAAGTATTTCTGCAGTTTTAATGATTGGTTTGGTAATCCTCTTGTCTAGATTTCCAGAGTAGTCACTTTCGTTCCTTTTCAGACTCCTTAAAAGAAAAGGTCCATTTGAGCACTTGTCACTTCAGACTCATTAAAAATTGAAGGTGACTAGAGTCATCTTTAGCTTTTTCTCGACTCTTAAAAATTTGAAAAAGCAAGTTGTGTCAAAGTGTCATAAAATTTATTTTAATTGGAATAACGTCACTATTCCCTCGTTGGTGTTAGGTTGAGAAAATGGAGTCCACCAATCAAGGAGTTCCCCTTGGGGGAAATCCTAGTCCCTTCTCCTCTTGGGGAGATGTTGGTGCACCTCATATGGCCATGTTGTCCCTTCCAGGACTGACAATTGGCCTACTAGTATGGCTCTTCTCGACCTCTATCGTTCAAAACATTGTGTTTCCTGAGAAATCAAATCAGCAACTGGATGATGCTAGAGTTAACCCCCAACCTTCTATTTCATTTATTTCTCCCTCTCCTTCTTCCTCTTTGCTTGGTGAAGCTATTAAAACTAAAAACCAAGTAACTGAGAAGAAGAAGAAGAAGCCAATGGCAAAAGGGGGCAACCAAGCATCGTCTAGCGAAAATCGACACACTGCACCATCCAAACCTAAATCTCCATGTGTCATTTGCAAAGGGGACCACTATCATCGAGATTGTCCTTACATCCCACAGATCTTAAGGGACTGCTCTCCCCGCTTACACAATCCAGTGTCGTCAACCTCTGACGATCATGTTAAGAGTACACCGTCAACTAGTGAAAACGAAGTCAGTGGACAAAAAGGAAGATCTAAATTTCCTTGTAGACTGCGTGAAGGTGATCATACCCTCCACCGTTGTCCCTTCCTACACGAAGCTAAAAGAGTCTTGGACAACCGTCTTGCTTCACCACAACAATTTCCTCTTGGATACATGAAACTCTTGCCAAGTCCATCGCTAGTTGAAAATTTGACTAACGCACCGTTGTTGTCGGTCGAAGCACCTATCATTGAAGATAAACCCTCTGAGTCCACACCGGACCAAAGTAAATAGGTCGAGACTTCAATCGACCCAATCTTGTCTTCAAACGATCCACCTTCAGATGATACTGTCACCAAAGAGAATGAGAACGACACCATTCAAATTATTTCCATAAACATAAACTCCGATGAACATGGGGGAAATCTACCCGTTCCTTTACCGCAGGAAGGAAGTTCGTCAGAGATTTATCCGGCTGTTTATTCAGTCCCACCTCCAAGAAATCTAGTCATTTCCTTCGATTGGAATCTGTTAGGCAGACCCCGCCTACCATCTAATGTACCATTCCAGATCATAGTACAAGCTTACAGAATGATCATGGTTGCTACTATCATAGATGAAGGGGCTTCTGTGAGTATCCTTTCCTCAGTTGCATGGAAAGCACTTGGTTCACCATCGCTTCTGCCTAAGATTCGAAATCTGATAGGCTTCAACAAAGGAACCAGTCGACCGTTAGGGATCCTTCCAAATTTGCCTATAACTTTGAGAAGGAAAACCGTTCATCTAAATGTGATGGTAGTCCAAGGACCTTTAGATTACAATCTACTCCTTGGGAATGACAACATTTATAGCATGGGAGCTATTTTTTCCTCACTCTTTCGAGTGATGTGTTTCCTGCATGAAGGCAGAGTGGTCTAGCTCGTAGACGAGCTTTCATTCCCTGGATGACACATAGCTACTAGTCAAAATCCATCCCTAACTGGTCTTTTTACACAAGGAATGTGTCATCAATCTCCAGTCCATCCACCCGATGAGCGTGAGTGATCCGGTGATTGTAACTGAAACCCAGGGGGCATGCGCCCTGGTCTACTTAGGCAGGAAAACTTGAGGTATAGGGTAAGTTTCTGCGGAGGATATATGACCAGTCTGACACACCCATCCGTTTAGGAGAATGAGATTCGACTGGAATAAGATTCCCTTGTCAAGGTTAGGTGATTGGAACTTGAATCACCTTCGTCCATTTCGATGGAAATAGCCCAGGAAGTGTTTTCCTCTGTTACGCAGGTGGAACCATCTTGTGGATGCAAGAACTTCTGTATGGTAGCCTAGAAACTTTACTTCTCTATACCTAGGGGCATGCAAACCTTTTTGCATGCAAGTGAAAAGAAACCAACGTAACTCTAACCCCATAGTTTTTACTAACTTCAACCGCTTAAGTTAGGTGATTGGTCTGATCAACCATTCACCTTTGCCCGAGACCAACGGAAATAGCAAAGTAAAGGAGATGTTTCCCACCAAGAAGCTATCCTACCTAACCTTAGTAGTTCTTTAACCCCAAGGACAGTAGTTGGTCGTTCTTAGCTTTCATACAAAAGGCTCCAGAGCAAAGTTTCGAATGGGGCAAGCTCCCTAAAAAATGAACCTATCGATGAGACATCCTTATTAGACGACTAGCACGAGCAGTGTTACGTGAAGTTCAAGCTCGTTAAAAAATAAACCTAGTAATGAGTATATGTTCCACCAGAGTTTAAGCTCATTAAAAATAGAACCCACCTTAGGTAAATAACCATTGCGATCACATAATTATCAGCTTTTGAGCCTTGTTCATGTTCTTACCATCACCTCCACTCTTTTTAGCCGATCATACGCCTCCATTTGATTGTTTACCCCTTTTGAGGAACAGCTGCAACGAGTGATTCTATTAGCCATATTCTTTACACTGTCGTGATTGAAAAGTTCCAAACCTTACCTGGAACCAACTGCTAATCAAAAACATCACTCGTTCCTCAAAAAACGAGTCTCCTTTAAGCTCTTTTCCTCTGACTCGTAAAATATGAAAAGGATGTCGAGCAATTGGCCTCTCCAGCTCGTTAAAGTGATTAGAAGTGCCATCCCTCCTCTAGAATTTAATATTTTTCGACCTGAGGGATCATTACACAAAAAGATCGAGAACTTGTCTTGTTCGGCTCGTTAAAACTATTGAAAAGTCATCCCTTTCACATTATTTTACACTTTTTCGGACTTAAGGGATTACATTACGAAAAAGGAATAATGGAGTTTCCTTTCTGTCTCCTTTTAGACTCTCTAAAATTGAAAAGAACCGAGTTATCATTGTCATTAAACTCATTAAAACAATAGCGACAAACTTGTCCACGCAAACAAGAGCGAGTTTCACTGTCACTAGGTTCGTTAAAACATAGCGATGGGTTTGCCCGAAGGGAAAATTATAGAAAAAGCATATTTTATCCTCCTCAAGCTTGACAAAATAAAGAGGTACTGGTCAGTAATGACTGGGGAAAAATTGGGAAGAAAACTTGAAGAAACTTTGTTGGTAGCAAGTTGCTCTTGAACATGACACTTTCACTCCATCACCATGATTGAGTCGGGTTGGGTTATTCCGTTCACCGATCATATCACCATTGGTCCTTTGTACCTTCCACTTTTGGGGTTAATGCTACCGATCCATTTTAGTGTCGCCGATATGTTCAAGAGAAGTCGCTCAGAGAATTCACCAACCTAGCTTATGTCTTATCTGCTACAATACCTTCACTCTTCATTCTTTCATGTCTACGACCCTGAACCTTGTATCATCAGATTGTTTTCACCTCCACAAAATCATTTGCTCTGTTTCGTGTCATAGATGTGGGATTCATTAAGGCCCTCTTACGATGGGTCACTTCTGGTCGACATCAGCTCATCATCCAAGAAGTCAACCTAGAAACAACCCTTTCAGTACTTTGAAGCTTGCATGCCTCAATGGCAAGTTTCTCACTTCCAGTGATAGGTTTACATTAATGGCCTTCGACCAAAAGATTTTGCGTGGTGTTTGACATCGACTCATGTATTCACACCACCTGAATTGTACTGTAGTACCTTGAAGGTCATTATCATTATCGGTGATTCCTCTTGCGCCTGTTAACAACTTACATCATTGGCTGGTAATCAGGTGATGTATTTCCATGCTCGACATCAGAACATCTTTTCACATGGATCGACTTGTATTTCGGGGAAAGATTGAACGCGTTTTGAAGACCCCGGATCTATTTTTATCCATCTGGGCTGCGATATATTCAGGAAAATAAAGACATCAAATGTACATCATAGCTGCATAGATAATCATCCAAGCCAAAGGATGATGGCTCTACCAGAATCATCAATCTGCCACACAGACGATTGTCTGTCCTATGTACATGAAAATGAATTTATAAAGCTAGGTATGGGAATGCCCGCCTCAACTAGATGATGAAAATATTATGAAGATAATGTATTGTATTGTATCTTAGTACAGGTCACCTTCCAGTTCGAAAAACCTCGGATCCTCATGATAAAGCATTTCACTCGACATCAGAAGATTTATGACCTCATGTTTTAAGGGGCAACTGTTATAAACATATTTGGGCACTGCAACCCCAATCGCATATGTCCATAAACCAAGGGCTTCTAAGTCCCTTAAAGTGTTGTTTCATACCCTAAAGGGGTAAGGTCAACTGATTACATCATCTCCCAGAAGTTCTCCATGAAAAACTACTCAGAACTGGTCAAAACAGGACCATACAGACTGCTTAGTGCTAAGGGTGTGATGCATCTCACCTACCACATGCAAAAAGTGCAATGCATACTGAAAATCCCTTCTGTAGGGTGCGATGAGTGAGAATAGACAAATGGTAGAGTCATTTGGCTAGGTGGAAACCTATAGAATCTTCTAAAAACTACCCATTTGACACTTGCCTCTCTGAATTCACCCAGGGATGAGTAAGACATCATGAAATCTCCAAGTGGAACCAAGAACTGTAAGAGAGATGACACTAATCAAAATCCCAGAAGCTGACTCACCCACCTGCAAACATCTATATATGGATCCCTCATCCTAGAGATCCAGGAGGCTGGAACTTTGTATTTTGTAAGGAAGTGCTGTTGGTTTCTCTGTGCAACATTGCATTGTTGGGTGATCTAAGATTTTC
Organism: Pinus taeda; assembly: GCA_000404065.3. Taxonomy (NCBI): domain Eukaryota; kingdom Viridiplantae; phylum Streptophyta; class Pinopsida; order Pinales; family Pinaceae; genus Pinus; species Pinus taeda. The sequence continues at coordinate 9,065 of APFE030512839.1, forward strand.
ATGAGGTGAAGAGGGCTTTCATGCTGGGAGGATGGTGATGGGTCAGACCAATGGGTTGTAATCCTCTCTTCTACTACTTCTATCAATAAACCTATTTGAGTTTTCCTCCATATTCTTGTATATCTCCAAATCTTGTATTGATATATGCATTCGTATGGTTAATATACATCTGATCCCATATTTTTTATGGTCATAGATCTCTATGCTTTGATGGTATTATGCTGCTTTAACTCTACAGCTGCTCTTTGAAGCGAGACAAGTAAGGAAGGAGTGGTGAAGCTCTGTCAAAGGAGAGAGGAAACAAGCAAGGAGCCAAGCGAAAGACTGAGGTTGGTGCTCTCTGCTTCTCTCTCATCTATCTCTCATAAAGGAAAACACAAGTAACTTTAGTTTGTTTATTTCTAAGATAGCTACCCGTCTTAGTGGTTCTAGCAGCTCTGAATGGACACTAGTTTTCCTGATAACAATACGCCTCGAGCACAACACTCCTCTGGTATGCTCGACATTTACACAACCTGCCATATGGTTTTAAAGCACATAGCTATGTTGTCAGTGTTCTCGGGATCCTTATTCGCATTTACGGTGGAGATTGCTCATTTCTAATCCAACGGCTCAGGGTAACTTGGAGGGTTTTACTATCATCCTGGTCAAGTTCCTTGGTTCATTTTCCTCTTTCCTCCTTCTCGCCAAGCTCTACTCTCTTGCTAAGATGGATGGTTTACTCTGCAACCTTGACACATGTTACAGCTAATCCATTCTGGCTCATGGTTAATGGTTTCGCATTCAAGTTCAAAGTTCATTTTACCGAAACTCAGGTGAGGTTTTTGTTGTTGTTCCCTTTTTAAATAACCCAGAAGGTATGATCAGGGTTTTACTGTGCTAATTTCCCTTACTGTTGCCGTCTGCAGGTTTGGATTATGGTCGGGACCGCGCCTTCAAGGTTTCTTTCCCATGCACACTGGGCTCAAGCTTCTATTGGCCACCCAGGTAAGCTCAAATGACTCCATTTTGTCTTTTTGTTCAAGGGTTGAGTCTCTTCTATCGGAAGATGATTCACTCCATGGTATTTTCTGGCAAGAAGCTCTAGTTGTATAAACCCTCTTGCGTCAAGTTGCGCACAGTGCTCGTTGTTGAGCTCATATTGTCTCTTTTTATTTTTTGGACAAAATGTAAAGCTTTATGAGTGGCTGAGACTGCACCTGCTTCTGGGTTGTATTGTTATGGCGAGACCGGTGTTCAGCTGGAAGAGGGCTGTTGTAACAGTTTAAATCTGCTTAGTGTTTACCACACGGCTTTATGAATAGTAGCTATTGTATAATTTTTATGGATTTCTCCCAGTCCAACTTTGTATTTCTATTTAATAGTTCTATGAATGCAAAAGCTCGATTTTCATTTCATTGCTCAGGTATCTCCTATTGCTGGAGGATCACTCATGTATTTTTCGAAGAAATGATTATTCTTTCAGGTGCGATTCTATTGATATTATTTGCACTATACGATTGTTCTTATTTCTTATCTATTCATTATCTTATTCAAGATGTTTTGTTTATTGGGTATTAAGTTTTCTTTCCTAAAATTTATGAATAAGTTCACAGTAGCAGGGTAGCCTCTGGGCTCGAAGCCTAGCCTCTTAAAGGTGGTTATTCTGCTGCTCTTTAGTCTCATAAGGACTGAGCTAGTTGAACATGTAAACATTGTTCTCACTTTGGCTAAAGATTTCCTAGTTTATGGCCTGTAGTTGTCTTTCCTCGCTACGACCTTATTTAATTTTGCCCGGTCGAGTTCATTTGTGGTTTTTGAAGTTTTGATTGCATATTCAATAATACTTCTTACAAGTGTTAAAATTTCTTCCTCGATATCTACCCATGTTTGTATCTTTTGCATGGATTTATTTAAGAAATTACCATTGCTCTTGTCTCTGGATTTTACTTGAGATTCTGGGAATATATGCATAGCTTGTTAATTTCCTTAGCTTTCTCCTGAATGTTTAAGACAATACTGTTAGCATGCCATGAAGAGGGTTATGCTTGCATTTGATTTACACAGGATCGACTTCACGTACGAAATGCTATTTCTTTTAAAATGAGAATACATACATTTATTTACACAGAATTCGGATTTCTGTATAAAATACTATTTCTTTTAAATTGAATACATGCATTTATTTACACAGAATCGACTTTTTGTACAAAATACTCTTTCTTTCAGTTTGAGAATACATGCATTAATTTACACAGAATCGGCTTCCTGTATGAAATACTATTTCTTTTGAATTAAGAAATGCATTTAGTATGTAGATTCAGCTACTTGAACGAATTACAGTTCCACACAGAATCACTTAAAACTCACTTAGGGGTTTTCTAGAAATTTCTTGCAACTACTTACAGTTTCACTAAGCTGGCTATTGGTTAGAAGTTCTTTTGCTACCCTAAGACGGCATTGTGGAACAACCTTTTTAGTGTAGACTATCTTAGGGTTTTTCCGAAATTAGTAATTAATACACTGTAATGTTTATTTCACATACTATACAAAAATAAAACCCCACTACTACCCCTTTTCCGAGTTCTCAACGGAGTGGGAGCCTGCTCCCTCTACATCATTCAACTTTGACTAAATAGTATCAACAGTACTGCGTACTTGTTTCTTGGTGAACAATCTTTCCACAGTCAATATTCACCTTCCATTGTTCTTGCTTGTCAACTACCCTTCCTTGAGATTCGTCTTCAAGACCAAATTTGCCCCCAAGCCTGCTTGCAAGACCACTGTCTTTTGCAAGACTTCTGCACCTTAGTGATAAGCTACTTGGTCATCACCAGACATAGCTTACCTTTCCTAACTTTTTCCGTCTGTCCCTACAGCACGGTTTTTCCTCCCCTCACCCCTTTTCCTTTGGGGTGTTACAGTTAGGGGAGACAGTTAGTGTATTCTTGGCAACTGCCTTTTTTTACTTCTCACATGAGAAGTTATCAAATATATTATCTCTCAACCATTTTCTTGCTTCAAAAAATTAATAATATATTATTCAATTAACAGAAAACAACAATATTGTCTAGTTGTTTTCTTACAATAGTAATTAAAATATTTAATGCTTTCCTGGGGACATTACATCTTCCCCCCCTGAAAGCAAACATCCTCCCGATGTTTTTCAGCCTCGAACAGCTATGGACATGCTTCTTTCAAAAGTTGTTCATCTTTCCAGGTGGCCTCCTATGGCACAAAGTGTTGCCATTAGACTTTAACCTGGGTGATGACTCACTTCCGTAGCATGAATTCTCTCGGTTAGAGTATTCTCAGCGGCTTGACTAGGAATTCTCCTTCTGGTTCGACCTGAAACAACAAAATTTAAAGTCAGTTTTGCCTTCAACAACATAATTAATTGACCTACTTAGGATTTACTGTACCTGTATATCTTTCCAACTGACTATGTGCTTAGGATCATAAACATATCTCTTTAGTACTGACACATGAAAAACATTGTGGACCCGAATATGGCTTGGTAGGGCGAGTTGGTAAGCTACTGGCCCAACCCTTGCTAGAATCTGAAAGGGTCCACAAAAGCGAGGTGCCAGCTTGGTACACCCATTCCATTGTAATGTACTCCTTTTCGCTCGAATTTTTACATACACATGATCTCGCACTTGATATTCCTTAAAACTTCTCTTCTTGTTGGTGAAATTATTTTGCCTATCTTGGGCTGCCTTCAGGTTGAATCGAACCTTCTTGACCATCTCTCACATTTCTTTTAACATTGCGGGTCCCAGCATTATCTTATCCTCCGGTCGCCCCCAACTGGAGGGTGTGCGGCATTTCCAGCCATACAGAACCTTAAACGGGCTCATCTACAAGGAAGTATGATATTCGTTGTTATATGCAAATTCGACCAGGTGCAAATAGTCTTCCCACTTAGAGGGTTGTTGCATTAGGTATGCCCTCAACATGTCCTCTACTAGTTGATTCACCCATTCAGTTTGTCCATTGGTTTGAGGATGGTAAGCCGTACTAAAATTTAATTGAGTACCTAGCCCTTCAAACAGTGTCCTCTGCTGAAGTAAATTTCACATCTCTGTCAGAAATTATAGTTTTTGGTAGCCCATGCAGTCTGAAAATGTTTTGCATAAAAATAAGGGCAATCTATATAGCCTTATAAGTGGATTGGATTGGTATAAAATGAGCTGACTTGCTTAATTTGTTGACTGCCACCATGATGGAATCATTGTTCCTTTTTGTCTTGGGTAATCCCATTATAAAGTCCATAGAGATAGTTTCCCATTTCCACTCCGGAATTGGTAGTGGATGCAATAATCATGCAAGGTGCTGATGTTCTGTTTTAATTTGTTGACATTCCTGACAACATGTCAGATATTCCGCTGCATCCTTCTTCATTCCAAGCCAATAGTACTCCTTCCGGAGTGCAGTAATTAGCTTTTGATACCCCGGGTGTCGAGCATAGGGTCTTTTGTGAAATTCATCTAAAATCAAGTTTTTAATGTCCATTTGGTTGGGTACATATAGCCTGTTTTCATATTCAACATGCCAACAACATCCACAGTGTACCCTTGTTGATTTTCTTTGCTGTTCAGAATCTGAACCTGTTGTTTTATTTGTTGATAATTCCAATCTTGTTCTGCTACCGGTTTTATCATGTCATCGAATGTAGTTTGCACCCCGCTGCAAGCAATTTCATATAGACAATGTGCCTTCCGACTTAAAGCGTCCGCTACCCAGTTCTCCTTCCCTTTTAGATGCTTAATCTCCAAATCAAAACCTCTTAAGAAATCTACCCACCGTGCCTGTTTGGCATTTAAGGTAGGCTGACTGAAATAATTAGTTAGGCTATGATGATCTGTCATTAGTAGAAATTTTATCCCCATTAGGTAGTGGCACCACATTTTTAAGGCATGAATAATGGTTGCCAACTCCAAATCATATGCCGAATATTTTTGTTCGTGTTCCTTTAACTTTCTAGACTTGTAGGCGATTACCTTACCCTCCTGCATCAAAACTCCTCCTACTCGTTCCTTACTTGCGTCTGTACACACCACGTAATCCTTAGCGGGATCTGTTATGCTTAATATAGGCGTTGTGGTGAGCAAATGCTTGAGATATTCAAAACTCCTTTGGCATTCTTTGGTCCATTTAAAGGCCTTCCCTTTCTTCTACAGAGAGGTGATAGGGTAGGCCACCCTGGAAAATCCTTCCATGAATCGTTTATAATAGCCGGCCAGCCCAATAAAAGACCTGATATCCGCTATGTCCTTTGGAACTCACAATTCCATTATGGTCTTAATCTTTTTGGGATCCATCGCAATCCCATCCTTAGTAATGATATGTCCTAAGCATTGAATTTGTTCCTTGAAGAAATCACACTTGTTGTACTTGGTGTACAATTGATGTTCCCGGAGGGTTCGCATCACCAGTCTAAGATGTTCCTTGTGCTCCTCCACATTTCAGAATATACCAATATATCATCAATAAATATTAACACGAATTTGTCTAAATACTAATGAAATATGCTAATCATCAAACACATAAAGGTCGCAAGAGCATTGGTTAATCCAAAGGGTAATACCACAAAATCATAGTGTCCATAGCAAGTCCTAAAAGCAGTTTTGGCAATATCTTCCTCTCTAATTCTGATCTAGTGATATCTCGATCGCAGATCAATTTTTGAAAGCATAGTCGCCCCTTTTACCTCGTCAAATAGCTCGTCAATCCGGGGTAAAGGGTACTTGTTCTTGACTGTTAACTTATTTAACTGTCGATAGTCCATGCAGATTCAGAGGGTGCCATCCTTCTTTTTGACAAACAACACAGGGGCTCCCCAAGGCGACACACTGGGATGGATGTAACTTTTATCCAACAATTCCTGTAGTTGCATTTTAAGCTCTGTCAGTTCGGGTACACTCATACGATAAGGAGCTCGAGACACTAGTGCTACTCCTGGCATCAGATCAATAGTGAAGTCTATATCCCTCTTAGGTGGTAGCCCAGGTATCTCTTCTGGAAACACATCGGCAAAATCCTAAACAAGAGGAATACTGTCGATGGTGGCTGTTTTGTCCTTTGAGTTGGCATAACCAACCTGAATAGCGTAAACTTGACACCATTTTCTAATACATTTTGCCAGCTGAGAAGCAGTTATTGGCTGAACCTACACAAGCCTCAGTATGCCTTGTATCTCCTTCATTTTTCCCAGCTCATCCTTGTAACAGATTGTTTTTGTTTTACAGTTGATAATGGACTAGCGCTTCTCTAATCAGTCCATGACTATCAACACATCATAAGATCCAAGGGGAAGTATGTTTAAGTCTGTCCTTCCATTTCCAGAGGGCAGTCACTAACGTTGGCCAACAGCCGCCTCTTTGCCTCGTTGCCAATTGTACTAGCCAAGAGTTTTTAAATTTCATTGACTGTAATTTCCAATGCTCCACAACCTTAGGACTAACATAACTTAAGGTAGCACCAGGATCAATCAAAATAGATATGGTATGATTAAAAATCTTACCTTCAAACTCCACCATAGTTGGTTGATAATTTGCCTGGTGATCATCGAGAGCGTCATTAATTTTTGGAATGCTCCGGGCCACATCGCCTACTGTTGAAGCCTCATGAATTTGTGAAACCTGTTCGATGCCTTTACCATGAAGACAATTTTAAACATAGTGTGGCCCCCCACATCCCTAGCATTGTATTGGGGGTCTTGTTGTTCCTTCGTTATCAAATCTACCAGTCTACTCGCTGAATTTCGCTTTAGATGGTGGCTTAATTCTGAGCGGATTTTTGGTCTAGTTTTTGTTGCTTTGTCCCTTGGAAAATCCTTTGCCAGCACTGCTCTGATTCCCTTTATTGCCCATAGCAATTCTATTATTTTTCTTATCAGTCCATTTTTTGCCCGGTATTTCCCCCTTCTGCTTGCCTTGCTGATAGCATATTCAAGCTTTTCGTATAACCTCATCCATTGTTTTTGGGTTATCGAATTCAATTCTCCCCCTCATTGCCACACGTAAACTGCTCACAAAACATTGTACCTTGGCCTTTTCCTCACATATGTAAGGTACATAGCGTAGCAAGGAGGTAAAACAGGTGATGAACTCATCCATGGTTTGCTGTCCAAGACACAGATCATGAAATTCCCTTGCCTTCTCATCATAAAACCGTTTCGTCAGATATCTTTCCTTGAAAATATTTTGGAACTTCTCCCACGTTATATTTTGTTCACTTACCCCACGGACAATCTTGACCTCTTCCCACCATAAAGTGGCCTTCCCTTGCAGTTGGAAGATAGCCAGTAGAGCCTTTAGATTGTGATCATACTCATATAGTTGAAAATATTTATTCATGTTAATTAACGAGGCTTTGGTTGCTTCTTCCAGCTCTCCATCGAAGAGTGGTGGTTTAATTTTCTAGAATTCCCCTTGTAACTCCACTCGCTGCCTTTTTGATGTGGCGTGCTCTGAAGCATTATCCGACTTCTCCTCCTGATGTTCTTCCCCTCCTCCTGTTCCTTCTAGTTCCATATTGTAGCCCTGTTATTTAGACATTTGACCCAGTTCAGGGCTAGGAATTAGCTGCTGCTGATTCTGCTTATCAGACAAGCTCTTCAAAATCTTCTCCTATTCCATAGTTAGCCTTGCATTGTCCTCACACAAGCAGGCCATCTCATTCTTTAGTTCTTGAACTACCTCTAACAAGGTATGATTAGTGCTCCACGCCTCTTCTGTTAACTTTGTCCATAATTCAGGATTATTTCCAGGGAATGCAGCAGCTCTTGGGCTAGCCATTTTGTGTTTTGGTA
>APFE030512842.1:3193-18519 GCA_000404065.3 Pinus taeda
AATCCAAGGAAGGTATTTCCCTTTCCCAATCCAAGTATGCCTGTGATCTTCTATGCCATTTTCACATGGAAGACTGTAAGCCAGCTCCTTCTCCCTTTTAGTCTGGAGTCAAATTTTCAGTCACTTGTACTTCCCCTGAAGTTGATGCTACCTTATACCGTCAACTTGTAGGAAAAATTTTGCATCTAATCCATACATGTCCTGACCTTTCCTTTGTTGTTGGCCTTGTTGCTCGGTTTATGAAAAACCCACATGAAAGTCATAGGAAAGCAGCTAAAAGAATACTTCGTTATGTTCGAGGTACAGTTCAGTTTGGAATTCATTATAGTGCTGAAGCATCTCCTCTATTTGTTGGTTTCATTGATTCTGATTGGGCTAGTGACCCTGATGATCAGATGTCTACTGCCGGTTATGTGTTCACTCTTGGTTTAGGACCTATTACGTGGGCTTGCAAGAAACAAGGTTCCAATTCTCTTTCTTCAGCATAAGAATAGTATCGTGGTGTCGTAGAAGCTAGTAAGGAAGCCTTGTGACTTCGCCAGATCCTATCAGCGTTCAGCTTTCAGCAGCAACATCTGACTACACTTTGGTGTGATAATCAAAGTGCCATTCAATTATGCAAAGATCCAGTCCAACATCAGCGTAGCAAACACATTGAACTACACATGAACTTCATCAGAAAGCTCATTCATGACCATGTTCTTGAAGTGCAATATTGTTCAATAGATGATCCAGTTGCAGACATCTTTACAAAGGCTCTCACAGAGGCGAAGTTTACTAAACTTCGATTTATGGTTGGAGTTTAGGAAGTTTTCACTAAGGGGGGATAGGCTCTAATGCCCCTTCCTTCTCCTATTGTGTCATATTTGTAAATCCTTCAATCCTATCCCAAGTTGTTCTTAAGGGGGGATGTTAGGATATTCCGACACATAGGAAATAGTTAAGTATAACTTGGTCTAGTATAGAGTTAGGTAAAGTATGTTTCTTTACTATGTACTTTTGTAACTTACAATCTGACGGTCATGGTATGTATTGATCTGATGGTTCATTCTCTCCTCAGTATTACCAACACTTGATCCGTGGCTTAACACCCGATTGGTCCGTGATCTCTATTTAAAGAGCATGGAGGGTCATTTGTAGGTTAACTGTTCATGAGAGAAGCTTATGTAAAATTTCATTATTTTATTAATAAATTGCTTGAAGTGGCCACATTCGCTCAGGCCGTGGACTGTTTCCCTCTTTGAGGGTTTTAACCACGTCAAAAATACTGGTGTATTGATCTGTGATCTGTTTGTGAGTGGTGTCCTTTGGTGTTCTGTCTGAGGAACTTACCCTGTAAATTCCTACATGAATACTATATAAAGGATAGAGACTCCCCTTGAGGAGTGTCAAGTCTTATTTTGTAATCAAGCCTAGCTCTATGAGAGGTTTCCCCCTCGAAGAGGCAAGTGAATATTGCTTTCCTTTCTGAATAATAAAATTCATGTTGTTATTTCTCATTGTTCTGTGTTCTGGGTATATTTCTTCGCATGTTTGGTATTCTGGTATCTTCTCGCGGGTCAAGAGCATAACAATTTCCCTAGAAAGATAAGTATGAAGGGAAACCCTATAAGAGTAGGGAAATCCCTGTGAACAAAGAATATAGGGATCTCTGTCAAAAAGATATAGAAAGCTTCCTGGAAAGAAGATTGATTAGAGAATCTAGCAGTCCTTGGAACTGCTATGGTTTTTAGGTTAATAAACATTCAGAATAGTTAAGAGGCATCCGAAGACTAGTCATAAACTATAAACCTCTGAATATTGTCCTCTCAAATGATTCTTACCCCATTCCTCACAAAGGAAATCTTTTACCAAGAATAGCAGGGGCAAAATTATTTTCTAAATTTGATACGAAATTAGGATTTTGGCAGGTGGCAATTAATGAAGATGATAAGTTTAAGACTACTTTCAGTATCCCAACAGGACACTATTAATGGAACGTGATGGCTTCTAGACTAAAGCATGCCCCCTCCAAATTCCAGAAGGTTATGGATAATATTCTCAAGCCATATTTTGATTGGTTACTAGTATACATTGATGATATACTTATATTTTCTAAAAACGTCCATGATCACTTTCAACATATCCAGAAATTTGTACAACTTGTCAAGACCAATGGATTGGTTCTTAGAAAGAAAAATATTGAATTATTTCAGACAAGTATCAAGTTTCTTAGCCATATAATTAAAAATGGGCAGATAACTCTGCAAAAACATGCTCTAGAATTTGTTGATAAATTTCCAGATATTATCATTGACAAAACTCAATTACAGAGATTCTTTGGATGTTTAAACTATGTAAGCAACTTTTACAAAGATTCTGCCAAAGATAGATTATTACTTAAAGAAGACTGTAAAAGCATCCAAAACCTTGGTCTCAGGCCCACACTGAAGCTGTCAGAAGAGTACAAACTTTTCCTATTCTTCATATCGTTGATTAAGATTTTTTCAAAATTGTTGAAATAGATGCTAGCAATGAAGGGTGGGGGGGGATTTTGAAGCAAAAGAAAGAAGGAAAAGAACAAATAGTTCGGTTTGTCTTAAGGACTTGGAGCCCATCTAAGAAAAACTATTCTACTATAGGAAAAAAGGTCAAAGTAGCATGGAACTACTTTGATAAATTTGATATCCACCTAATACACAAAATGTTTCTCTTAAGAACAGATTCCTCTGCACTAAACAAAGTCCTTAGTAAAGCTATAAAGAAAGCAGGAGAAGCTAAGTTTGCAAGGTGGCAAGCTCTATTTGCAAATTTCGATTTTGAAGTCGAACACATCAAAGGAAAAAGAATTGTCTGTTTGACTTCCTAAGCAGAGAATATTTAAATTGGAAAGGCACAACCATGGTGATGGTAACAGAATGGGACCCTTCCCAACATACAGAGACTCTGAGAAGTATTTCTGAAACATAGAACTAGGAAGAATAATGTTCCAAATGGAAACCAACATGGCAGCTAAGAAACACAAAAGTTCTTGATGCAAATTTGCAACCTCATTAAGATATTCAACACTTAGTACCTGAAAGGAAAGTCTACCCCAAAGGTAGCAAATGGATACATGGCATGTTATATCAGAGGATTACCATGGCTGCACATTTGGCTGAAGAATCCCTAAGCCAAAATTTTAGAGATATCACTATGATTTGGATAGAAGGAAGCAACCAGAGGAGAATCTTTCACAAATATCTTGCCATAAATTAGACCAGAAGGCTAGGATGGTACAACATGCCCGAAATGTGGCCACAGGGTAATCCAAGCATTATCTTCCCAGATACCATTTACAACATTTCAAACTACAAAAATTTGTGGTGGGACATCATGAATGTAGATGGAAAAAATGAAACTCACTACACAAGAGTAAAATTTGGGGCCACAAGGACCACACAAATACAACGGAAAGGTAAATGGCTTCAACAATGGTGGAATGATTTCGGCCTCAACAAGACTGCTATGGATCCTATTTTCTTCCAACGTGACTTTCGATATGAATGTGACACTTGTGGATTTTTAACTGAATGTTGGCATTCTCCATGTAAAATTGTTGGATATGTCAATAATTATCAAGGCAGTCAAATTCTTAGTTTTTTTATGAAAAGACACCATGAATGGTTAGTCATGACTAAGATTAAATACAAGATCATCTTAAGAAAGCCTATGATTGTATGAAGAATTTATACAAAGGCTTGGGATTCTTGTAGATATTCTCAGATAATATTTCCAGGGGCCACACCCTTGGGGGACTAATGGTTCTCGTGGGCTTGTACTTAAAGCTTCCATAGTGTAATAATGATGTCTAGTCACAAGACTAAATGTGACCAATGTTCTCATGGGCTTTTCTGTTTAAAAGCATCCACTATGTAAAAGTTATTTATAGTACAATTTTTTCTATGGTATTTGTCCAAATATTCCACAGTGTAACTTAGTACAAAGATTATTCAGTCACAAGACTTGAAGAACTTCTCCGACTTTTGGTGAGCTTTGAGCCACATCTCTTCGACTAACAAAAGATAGTACTGAATCTTTTTGCCTAATTGTCAGATGTTTGTCCCCTCATTTTCCTATATAAGGAAGGAGTAAGGCTCATTCTAGGCATTCGGAGTGTGAGTGTGATTTCGGTTATGTTTTGAGTTTTTGAGTCCGAGGAGGAAGTTCTTGCTTCCATCTCTTTAGAGTTAGATCTGAGAAGGCTGCACATCAGAGTGAGAGCTCTGGTAAGAGCCTAAAGTGGTTAGATTCTTAGGTTTTTGAAGTCTGTATGTTTTTGTAAGAATTAACGTTCTAAGACAGAGTCTGTGAAAGGCCAGGAAGCCTTCAGATAGCTTCTTGCTTGACAAGTCACAACATTTGATAAATGCCTAAACCGTCTATCTCTGGAAAGGAGCTTCAAAATTTCTGTCTGAATTTGTAAAGAAACTTCTGCATAAGTGTTGGCTTGTTGGGGCCTGACCTAGGTTTAGAAATGTTTTAGTCGAACAAATCCCTCACTACCGGCCCTTTCAACAACAAGCCATGGAGCGCAGGCTGAAGTCTCACCCAAGGTAGTATGGGAGGGTGATGAAACCAGGTTTCTGCACCCTTGGGATGTCTTGATGTGGTCTGGAGGGGCTGCGAACCATTCTGTGGCCTCGTGCCACTCTGTACTGCTATCGAGATTTCGCGTAGATTTGCCCAGGTGCACTTTCTTATTACTAAAATTGTTACAAATCTGATCTTCTTGTTACAGTCTTTAAGAAAACATTTAACAACAAAACCTAGTGTGCGCAATCATAATTATTTAAAGACATAAACTCATATAACAGATGCATAAACCAGAATACAATAGATCCGTGATATTTCAGAAACAACTTATCTTTATTAATATCTTCCGTCAATACAACCAGATCCGCCCTCCGCACTTCGCTGCAGGGGTCCGCATACACAGCTACGCACTCTACCAAGCCTTTGCACACACAGCTGTAAAGCCTCTATCTATCTACCAACACCCTTGACTCGGACTTATAGATGCTAAGAGAATATTATCTTCATAAACCCATTACATTCAAGATCCAAAACTACAACTGACTTCTAACCATAGAGGCTTGCTCTATTTATACATTTCCATGGTCTGAGGACCATGGGTAGGCCGACTCACTTTCTATTTTCTTACATAATTTTTGGGCAGACAACCCTTTGACTTGACTCATTAACATTTGCGCTCCGCGCACCTCGCAAAGCCTTTACCATACTTTTACCCAAAATTGTGGGCTTTGAGCCGCAAAACCATTACGCGGGGCCTCTGCTACCCAACAATAAATGTATGAGTATCCATTTTCTGAGCATGATACATTCCACTTGAGTGCATTTTTTCATTTCTGCATGTGTTAAAATTGTCTATTGAGGTAGTATCTGTGAGACAAGTGGTTCGCTTGACATTCGCCGGAGGTTTGCCGAGGTCTGAGGAACACCAGTGTGTTAAAGGTAGGAGGTCGTGTGAAGGACGCTAGAGTGTGAAAGTCCAAAGGTTCATGTACATGTTTGTGTAAAGGTTTGTGTATTAATCACAGAGAAGAGACTCAAAGAGAGCAATCTTCACATCTGAAGCTCCTGCAGCAAATTACAAAATGTTCGTGTATTGATCACAGAGAAGAGACTCAATGAGAGCAAGCTTTGTGTCTAAAGCCCCTGCAACAAATTGGTATCAAAGCCAATAACGTTTGGTTCATTACGGTTAATACTAAAAATCTATAATTCTCTAAAATGGATAATTCTAGAGGATCAGTCTCTTTCAGAGAGATTGAAGCTGAAGAAAACCCATTAAGAGATATGTTTTCTCCATCATCTAAACGGGTTATAAATTTTGCAGAACTTGAATATTTTGAAAGTCATCTTGCACCTAAGTGGTGTCTACCTAGTATCTCCTCGTCAGAAGTATATGCTAACTTATCTATGTTCCATCTTAAAGCTGTAACTAGAATATCTATCAAAGAATGTATTAGTCAAATACAAGAGAACTCAGATTTTGTACAAACACTTTCTCTTCTTGACACTAAGAAGCTTCAGGCTGAAGCCAAAAGACTAGGAACCAAATATTTTCATCTAGGGTGCATAAGGGTAGGGATCAATCCCTTAGTCCATAGAGGACTGGATAATTTTTTTCTTGTTATAGTTAGAGATCTGAGACATAACAAGTATTCAGATTCATTGATACGAGGAATGGTTGTTCCATTATCAAATGGACCAGTATACTTTGATTCCTATCCCAACTTTTCTATATATACATTTGATGAGCACATCAAGGATATTTTACAATTACAGATTCAAAGAACAAGGTTTGATATGAAGAAAAAGAGAAATAATATTGTCATTCAAAGTCGTGGTTGTTTTAGACACACAAATATCCTCTATCCTACAGTTCTCCATGCTCCCAACAAAGAATCCAAATCTAATGTGGTTGTTCTAACAAAAAACCAGAATCAAAAGATAAAACATTAGATTATTAAATGGGAGGACCTAAGTTTCCCAGAACATTGTGTTGTTGATAACCCAAAACCTCCAACATTGCAAAAGATTAATTCTACTGATATACAAGAAGGACCATCATATGTTGTAGTATCCTTTCCTAGAAGATGTACAATAGATCGCAGAAGAATCAATTTAAGTTGCAAAGCATTATCCATGTATATTGATCCACAAGTAGTAGATATTGCCAGTTCTTTTACAGCATATGTAAATTACCCTCATATAGATCTATTTGAATATGCCCAGATTGTAAAGTTTCATTCCTGCAAGTCATTTTCCCAAGCTGCAATCAAAAGATAAATCTCAATAGCCTTGCTAATTATGTCATACATCAGAACCACCATCCAAGGACAGGAGTATCTCCTCCTACAACTTCTGTCACTCCGTGTCCAAATCCTAAGTGTTCTGAAATACCTTTACTCTATCCTGTAGTTATCCATGCTCCCAGCAAAGAATCCAAATCTAATGTGGTTGCTTTAACAGAAACCCAGAATCAAAAGAAAAAACATTAGATTATTAAATGGGAGGACCTAAGATTCCAAGAACATTGGGTTGTTGATAACCCAAAACTTCTAACATTGCAAAAGATTACTTCTGTTGATATACAAGAAGGACCATCATATGTTAGAGTATCCTTTCCTAGAAGATCTACAATAGATCGCAAAAGAATCAATTTAGCTTGCAAAGCATTATCCATGTATATTGATCCACAAGTAGTAGATACTGCCAGTTCTTTTACAACATCTGTAAATTGCCCTCATATAGATCTATTTGAATATGCCCAGATTGTAAATTTTTCATTCCTGCAAGTCATTTTCCCAAGCTGCAATCGAAAGATAAATCTCAATAGCCTTGCTGATTCTGTCATACATCAGAACTACCATCCAAGGACAGGAGTATCTCCTCCTACAACTTCTATCACTCTGTGTCCAAATCCTATGTGTTCTGAAACACCTTTCCCTCACGATACTGATCATGTATTAATGATTTATGAGCTTCCACCTTTGGAAAATGAAGACCCCCACCTCAAAGACATGTTTTACAAAATGCGTCCTGCTGGTATGCCTCGCTATGGTCTAGGATATCTGGAACAACTTGATGAAGTAATCCCTCAATCCAGATTTGACAACTTTGTGCCTTCTGATTGTAAAACACTGTCAAAACCAAAAATGCACAAGTTCTTTTTGATTATGGAAGGATGTAAGAAACATACATTTGATTATCAATAAATGAAAAATATGTTTAATTGAGATTTATACACTTATCCTGAGGCTGAAAATTTTGACCTTACCACTCCATACCCAGAAAAAATCAGATTATCCCATAAATCAAAAACATACATGGAATAATGAGTACCTCAAAACATTAATTTTTTAAACTAATTAATTAATAACAACCTATGTAAGTACATTAGAAATATAATTTGATACATAATTAATGGGGATGGCGGCACAATCAAGGGGATGGCGGCACAATTTGTACGCTAAGCACTAAACTTTGATGTTTACTAATTAAGATTTTAAAATGCTAATTATTTAAATAATAATTATTGCATATCAATTGATAAAGGATAATAATGAATATAATCCCATGAAAGGATAAAGTATTTAAGTTATTAGTTTGCTTTTCTTAATAACTAGAGATATAAAATTACAGTTTTCATATTTATTAAGATATTTATTAAAATAATTTATGTGGTTAAGATCAACGTTGTTAACATCACCGGGTCGATTTCAGTATTATTAAATTACTCAATATTATTTAAAAAATATTATATTAAATCATATATATATTTTAATTACCACTTATATATTTAAAAATATATGTAAACTAAAATATATCCATTTTAGTTTAATTTTTTTACTTTTAAATCATATGACAACCAACTAAAGTACGAATGAATTATATGAACATAAGTAGGTTCCAGCTGTTTTCTAGCAACCAAAATGTTGTACATGAACTTTATATCTTATTGGGTTTTATATGATGTATGTACTTGATCTATTTTGAATAGGTGGTTCATGAGGTAGATAACACTCATTCATCAATAAAATCTATTAGTTATGGATAAGGTCCGCGGGATAGAAAACACTCCATCATTGCTGTCCACCTGCTCGGAACATAAAAATTAACCTTTGATAAGGTTGGTTATGATATTTCGCGAATGTAACATGTTATAATTTTTTAACGATAATTTTGTTTTGTTTTGTTTTATGAATATGAATATGAATGAAGTTAAACATTTGTATTATATTAAATGAGAATTTATATAGAATTTTTTTTGGTTAGTATTTTGCTTGAAGAAAAATTAGATCAATAATATAAGTTTAATGTGATGAGGTTAATAAGACTTTTTTTAATTAGAGCTTGTAAAATGATTTGGTTGTCTTAGACTTTCACATAAAATGAGATGAGAAGAAAAAAATGCTACTAGTATTGCAAAGAAAAATCTAGGGAGTCATAACAATTATTTAGTAGAATTTCCAAGTATCCATGTTGGTTGGTTACTATCGACATTCAAGCAGAAGCAGATGTTGGCTGATCTCCTCAATAGAATAGTAATTTTTTTGTCTATATTGTCAATTTTTTCCTCTAGCTCTATCAATCTAATAGAATTCTCATATCGTGTTGTACCTCCCTATATGGCGTGCTTTCTGTCTATACTCTGAATCTTTTCCTCTAGCTCTATCAATCTAATAGAATTCTCATATCATGTTGTACCTCCCTATATTGTTTACGATATTCAAATATCATTTAATCTTGTGTTAACATCATGCCATAATCGAAGAAACACTGACCCAAAAGCAACCTCATTAAGATATTTCTCATACTATTGATGAATATAGTATGGATATAAAACTTAATGATAATAAATTTATTTATAATTTTTTATGATAATTAATTTTTAATTTTAGTTTATATTTTATTATAAGATCTTAAAATGTTTTTTTTTTCCAATATTTATTAATATAAAAATCTCACCTCACCGCTATATTTATACTTTTATGCTTAATTTATATTTTTTTAATAAGATGTTCAATTATATACTTATGAGTAGTATTTAGTTTTATGACTAAAACTAATTTTATTCAAAGGTAAATAATATTATAATGCAGAAGAAGGTGGTTTTCCATGAGTTTAAATTAATTTTTTAAAGCTATTAGAATATTTTTATTAACTATGAGTGTTTTTTCCGAAAGGTTTATTTTAAAACCTTAAAATATTTAGGACAAACTAAAGTCTAACTTTATGGATTATTTTAAGTGACATGATTTTTCTTAAATAACAATGACAAATTAACTTGTTTTCTTTAATAAAATATAAAATTTTGTTTATGTTTATTGCTAATTGATGAGGCCTATTATTAGTTTTATCGATCTCCTAAAAAATAGAATAAAATAACATAAAAAAATCACTTAACTCATCATTTAATTTTTTTAATAATGTTATTAGTTTTTTGGTGAAACACTACTTATTATTAAATTTTAATTTAATTTATTTTTTTATTTAAGATTTTAACGGTCCATTAATTTTTTCTTTTAAATTAAATTTTGAAAATTTAATTATTCAAGTTAAAAATATATAAGGACCAAACAAAAAACATTTCATTGGTGGTTGTTTTTAAGATACAATTAAGTTAAGTTTTTGTAAAACAAAATTGTTTATTTTGAATTTTAATATAAAATGGTAACTAAGTTGACTTGATCATTACTACGTATAATTTCCAAATACACCTAACATCTCCTAAATAATAATACATAAAATAACTTAAAATTTAAAATAAATTATATTTCTAAAAAATATCTTAATACCAATATTTAATATACCTTTTTAAAAAATTATAAAAAATATATAATTTCCAAATACACTAACATCTCCTAAATATAATACATAATAACTAAAATTAAATAATTAATATTATAAAAAATATCTTATACATTTAATATGCCTCTTTTCAAAATTATAAAATATTATATATATATTATATATAATATATATACTATAATATAGTATATAATATATATATATTTTAAATATTAAAATTTAATTTAATTATTTAAGCAATAACATTAAATAAAATTTTATGAAACACCAAACAAATTTGGATAGAGATTTTTTAACAATAATGTTGTACAACTTTTTGAAATTCAAATTGCACTAATTCACCGTAACTTGTCTTTGTATCTCATGTGCCTATCATTTAAATTATCACTATCCCCATAATGTGGCATTGTAGCACTTTGTCATTCTCATAGCAATTGATCCACATATTGTAGCCATTCAGGAAACCAGACCATGTCTTAAATTGACGGATAGTCATCTTATAATGGTCCCCTTATACCTATTGGATGGTGACCCCTATTTAAGAATATAATTACATTCGTTCAGTCATCATTGTCATCATTATAAAATATTTCAATATATTATAAAATAATAAAATCTTGAATAAACTCTTTTTTATACGAGGTGAAATTTAATTATTTTATATTTTTGTTTTGTGAATAAATTTTCGTAATATAATTTTTTTTATAATGGTTATTTTTATTTATTCAAAATGTATTTTTGAATACATGAAAATATGTAGGGAACAAAAAAATATTGTAGAGTTTAATTTATAGAAATTTAATCATTATAGATTTATAATAATATTAGATTTATCAAGAACCAAGAGGATCTAATTACTTGATGTGTAAACATCTTTTAATGTGAAAATTTGAAGAAATGTTTACACATCAAGATATTTAATCTATCTCAACAAACTATGAGAATTTAATCTATTCTGATGTTGAGAGGGATCAAATCTCTCAAGGTGAACATTTTTTCAAGTTTTGATTCTAAAAGAGGTTTGCACCATAAGAGATTTGATCTCTCTCAATTCTTGATAAATATGATGGATTTATGTTAGTTCCGTCAATGTACATATATGGTGTGAGTCAACTCCATGGTGAGCATGTAAATAATTACACATCTCCTTTATTTTGAGGAACACACCAATAACATATTTTAACCATAAGAAAAAAAAACAATGTTAATATATAATATATGCATAGTTTACATTGAAATATTTTATTGACCATGGACATTGAGATATTTTGTTAATGGTGGACTTTGTTCACATTAAAATAATTTTTTATTAGTAATGAAAGTTAGAAATCGTATATCCATAAAATAATTCCATATTAAGAATTGAATAAATTACACATCTCTATCTCTATGTGCAAAAGAAACTTATTTAAAATGAGTATTTAAATAATTTATTTATGGTCAAACATCGATAATATATATATATTAGTTGACATTTGAATAATACCATCACAACCATATAAATTAAATGATTGATAAAGGTCGATAGAACATCAAAATACTTATGTTTTCCATTTTGTAACATTGGAAATAGTGAGTGGAGGTTAGATGGAAAAATGTTTGGAAAATCCTTGATTTCATATGTTGGATCAATGCATATGTAAATAATATTCTTTGATTATTAAATCTACAACATTATATATATATATATATATATATATTATATATATTATATATATATATATGAAATTTGTAGAAGCCTTATTTCTAAATAAACCACAGTGAGATGCATAGCCAAATATTTTATTTAAAGTGGGTATTGAAATATATTTAAAGAGTAAAAGAATTACACATCTTGAGAAGTATAACAAATTTCAATTACTTTGTCCTTGTATGTATATAAAGTTGTTATACAAATATGTTAATAAATATAGACATTGAAATATTTTATTTATGCATAATATTGAAATATTTTTCTGTTGTTATTATTTTTAATATCATATGCCAATAATATATTGAAAACTAAAATGGCTCATGTTCCTCATTTTGAGTTGTAATATATTTTAGATACCACATTTCAACTCTATATACAACCTATTCTTTTATAAAGTTAAGTATATCACATGGTGGATGATAGTTTGTATGTGTGTACAATATTTAACAAATTACATTAAAAAAAAATGTTAATACTAAAAAATATTTCGATGTCATTTACAAATAAAATGCTTTAACTTATATCTAAATTTTACATGAACTTTATATAGGAAGATAATATAATTTAAAAGTGACAATTCATAATTTAATTCCTATAATTGTCGCATATATAATATATATATATAATATATATAATATATATATATTATAGATGCAAAATGAATTACGCATACCTTCATATTGAATATATTATCAATATTATTTTTAGATGTCATGTGTTAACATCTATTGAATCGTGAAGAAATTATATATGTTCTTCATTTAGAAGATAGAAAGAAATTCTAAACTAAATTAGAGATGTTTTACTTTCAATACTTTATCTCTCTATATAAAATTGATATAAAGGTAAGGTATAAATTGAAGTATTTTTTTGGATGACATTTTATATTAATGATTTTTAGTTTGTTAATGCAATTATTATTTTATTATTTTTAAATGTAGTGTTATAGGAGAACATCTCATCCCTACTAGGTTTTGGACAACTTCTTTATGCAACAACTTAATTTTATCATTTCAGCAATTTTTGCTTAGGTTTAAGATAATACTCATTAGAAAAATTGTTCAAGAAAACACAAAAACATAAAACATTTAAACTACACTATATAGTGAAGCTAATTCCAAATTAGTATTTGAGTTAGGATTTTTTTTATGAAAATATTTATGATAAACATTGTCACAACTTACTATATAAAAATTAATTATTAAAAAAATATTAATATTAATATATTTAATGTTGATATGTAAATGATAAATGTTAATTATGTGGTATTTTAAACTATAATATATATAGCATGAGCGGTCTAATTATTAACAACATGTGCTTCCTTGTAAACGGTTGTGAGTTATAGGGGTAGAGTATATACACTTTTATAGATTTTAGAAGGTATTGATATTGATGTAGCCTATGGGAAATTATTGAACATATAAAATATGCTTTTCTTACTTAAGCACGGGCCTAGATTCAAATATCAATTGACATACTTCCTCCCCATGTGGGGTTTGCCAATTTTGGTTGTTGAAATTACTGGAATGTCTAGGGAATTATTTGAGATTGCAAAATGTGATGTTATTTTTAGATTAACTATAGGTGGATGATTTTAGGAACGAGACCATGGAAAACTTGAATCAAAATGAGTTCTGAAATAAAACATAAAATGAAAAAATACAAGGGAAACACCAATATACATGGCTCACCAAAGTTAGGCTACATCCACAGATAAATATATAATTCTTCATTTGATTTTATCTAACAAAATGAAGGGATACAACTTGTGACACATTGGTTATAGTCTCATCTTCATTATATTATAGTATCCTACCTATAAATTACAATGTTCTTTGAATAAACTTGTCCACAATACAATGCCCTCATAAAAATAAGGTTTTCTTCTAGGAAAAAAACCTGTAACATAAAGTATACTGCCAAATATGTGAGCTAATCAAGAAGGATATGGCTTGATGAAATTGTATATTCTACAAGTAATTTTTTCAAAAAATTCTCTTTGGATTTGTTTCCCCCAAGTGCTTTCTAAGGGGTCTCTAAAGAATTGTCACTACCCGTCCTAACCGTCTAGTGACAGTAATGGGGATGCAAACCCTCCCATAACCCCCATTAGTGGCTAGGATCCAAATACAACTAAAAACATGACCTCTGAATCAAGAATATAACTAAACTCTGCAGCCAACATATGAGACACTATTCTTGGGTTTACTATTTTTCGATTGTTCTATGAAGGCAAGTCCCTTGTCCCACAAACAAAGGGGTATAATACAACAATTTTGTGTCTATCTTGATTGTGAGATTAAAATTAGATAAATATTATTATTATTAGCAATTGAATATAAATATACACATAGTTATATATGTAAAATGATATGTGTGTGTTTGGGTGTTAAGTTGTAGTCTAGTAGTGTATTGGAGTGGGTATGATAACAATCACTTATGTTTAGGTAAGCACACTCCCTCTTCGTGTGGGGTTTGCTAAATGTGGTTATTGATATTGACATGCCCTGAGGGAAATTATTGAAAGTATAAAATATGTCTTTGCTTGCTTAAGAGTGAGAGGGTGGGAAAAGTTATTTCTTAGTTTAACATCTATTAGAAAGACAGTTTCCCACTCTATCAAGGAAAGTGGAGTCATTATTGTGATAATGGCCTAGGTTCAAATGTTAATGGACATGCTTCCTCCCCATGTGGGGATTTCCAAAAGTGATTTCGGAAATTACTACAACCTCTAGGGAACTATTTGAGATTGAAAAATATGAGTCATTTTTAGCTTAAGTGTAGGTGGATGATGTTAGGAAAAATGCCATGTATTAATATGATCAAAATAAATGGAGAAATAAAAAATAGAATGAAAGATATACAAAGGTGACACCAATATATATGGTTCACCCGACTTGGGAAACATCCATGGATAAGTATCTTGTTCTCCATTTGATGTAATCCAACAAAATGAATGGATACAACTTGCAACGCATATGTTACAACCTCCTCTTTAGTCTCACATAGCATCCTACCTATCAATTACAATGTTCTTTGAATAATACTCATCCATAATACAATTCCCTCATAAAAAGAGATTATTTTTAGGTTAAAAGAACCCTAACATAGCATCTACCATCAAATAAATGGCATAATGATGAATGATCCAAACTAACTATCAAACTATAATATGTTACAAGGAATTTTTTCCAAAAGAAATAATTATGGGGGTTTCCCCAAAAACCCTATGTTGGCTTGTTGGGGCCTAACCTAGGTTCAAAGGTGATTT
>APFE030512848.1:7627-66122 GCA_000404065.3 Pinus taeda
TATATATATGCTGCTTTTAGGGTCCTTTCGGATCCGAAAACAATCACAATCGGCAGCTGCTCAGGCATCCATTGTATTCTTTTTATACAAAGAAAATATATCAAAAAACAATGACAATGTGAAGGGCGCAGATTTGAAAAATTACGAAATGGAACGCTGTGTATATATCGGGTCCGGCCCATCGGCGCTCGCACCATAAATTATGTAAAAGCCCCTACCGATAGCGATACTGTCGCAGACCCAAAATGATATAAAAGTGATTGTTGTATGGCCATCGGGTCCGGCCCATCAGATCGGAACACAACATATGTGAAGGCCCTATCCACTTTGACAGCCCCGATAGCAAAATTCCGATGCGATCTGCTCTTTAAATTTTTAAATGATTTTAAAACAATTGCGCCTTTTGATAGCATATTTTTTGATCGGTGGAAGACTTTTAGCCCAAAAATGAGGATTTCGACAGCATCAATGGTTCCTTTGGCGTGATTATGAAAGTGTTTGCAACCTTTGAGGGTGTTTGAATCCATCTTTGATGCTTTTGCATAGCAGCTCTAACACTGGCTCCTTCTGGGGATGAGATCCTCCCTGTGAGGTCTCAAGAACCTGCAGATCAATGCCTTTCCAGCAAAAAACAAATTAGCCAAAATTCCTAGTGTTCCATTGGGCATGGGGTCTACTACATCTACACTAAAAACTGATAAAAGCAGAATATTCACAGCTTTTTTAAGGCCAAAGACCTTAAATCATATAGTTTTTCAGAAACCGCCCATTAACTGGGCCATCAAAGACTAGTTCTTCTTCCATACTTTTCAGTATGAAGGTATTGTTCCTTTGAATTTGTGAAATAATGAATGGGCCTGTCCAGAGAGCATCGAATTTCCCATGATTTCCTTTCTTTTCTTTAAAAGCATCCCATTTCATGACCAAATCCCCAACCTGGAAATTGTTTCTTTTTGCTTTCTTGTCAAAAGCCTCCTTCACCTTTTGCTAATGTGCTGTAACTTTTTCAACCAGCTGTTCCCGAATCTGATACAATTTTGTTAGATCAGTGATTCTATTTGCCATACCATCTTCTTCATTCCGCGCTGTTTGGAGCAATTCTGCCACAGGGAGGGTAAGTTGAATAGGAAAAACAACATCAGTACCATATACCAGCTTGAAGGGAGAGCAGCCTGTAGATCTCTTAATGGTCACTCTGCCCGCCCAAAGTGCATACTTCAGCTTGGCATCCCAATTCTTCTTATTGCCCTCTAACATCTTCTTAATAATCCTGATCAAACTTTTATTAGAGGATTCTGCTAGACCATTTCCTTGGGGGTAATAGGAGGTGGAATGGACAAGTTTAATGCCCATTGAATCACACATTTCCACCAACTCTTTTGCCTTGAAAGCTGCTGCATTATCTGTTATAAGCTTAAGCGGGCAACCGAATCTGCTAAAACTGTTTTCTGATAAAAATTTCATTACCACATTATCATCAACCTTCCTCGTTGGGATTGCTTCCATCCATTTTGTAAAATAATCAGTGGCCACTAATATCCACCTGTGTTGGCCACTGGAATGTGGGTTGATTTCACCAATAAAATCCAAGCCCCACCGCTGAAAAGGTCCTTTTGCAATTATTGGCTTTAGGGGCAGGGATTTCAACTGCTTCTTACCTTCAAATCTCTGGCACCTGTCACAAGATTTAACAAAAGCAAAAACATCAGAAAATAAAGAGGGCCAATAGTACCCGACTCTGAGAATCTTTTGGGCTGTAGTTTTCCAATAATGATGTCCTCCACACATGTTGTCATGGAACTGCTGCATAACTTTTATTGACCGTTCTTTGTCCAGACATCTTAAAAGCGCTCCAGATGGATCCCTCCAATAAAGCAAGCCACCATTGATGCAATATTTCATCACCTTGAGCTTTAACGTCCTTGCTTGACTTTGAGAAAATTCTGAAGGAACCTCTAGCTTTAGCAGGAAATTAACTATTGCAGCATACCAGCTACATGAAGCTAGGTTCTCGGCCACCGACTGCCCTCTTTGCGTTTTAGTTGTTTCATGCTCTTCCATTTGACCATTTTATACTACATTGAGCAAGAAATCAATGTCCAAAGACCTGCAATTTTCTTCAGCCAATAGTTTGGCAAGTCGCTGACCCCTTACCAGCTTGGTGGGTTTTAGCTCTACGTTGAATTCTATCATTTTTGCAATCCACTTTGCGCTTTTTCCATCAGCGTCAGGCTGCGTTAAGACATCCTTTATTGCAGCAGAAGGCACATATGCAACTATTTTGGAATGCAAAATGTAAACTTTGAAAGCCTTGAAAGATTTGATAAGAGCATAAGCCTGCTTTTCAATAATATCGTACCTTAGCTCAGCATCCCTTAAATTCTTGCTGAAAAAGGCCACTGGATGCTCTTGACCTGCTTGATCTTGCTGCAACAGAACAACTGCGATTGTGTCCTCGGAGGCAAATGAAAACAAGTGAAACTCCTTGCTATAGTCAGGGCTTATTAAAGTTGGAGCTTGCATAATAGCCTTCTTAATGGAATCAAAAGATTTTCTTGTTGCTTATTTCATCTTACCTCTACTTCCTTTTTCGACATGGAGGTTATGTGCTTGACTAGCTCTGCAAAATTAGGAATGAACCTCCTTACAAAGTTGATTTTGCCCAGAAAAGATTGTATATCTTTCTTTGATCTAGGGAGAGCCAAGGCCTGAATTGCTTTGACTCTTTCTATGTCGATTTGAACACCTGCAGCTGACACTACATGCCCCAGCAGTTTGCCTTCTTCCAAAGTGAAATGGGATTTTTTTGGATTGAGTGAAATCCCAAATCTTCTGCACTTCAAAAACACCTTTCTTAAATGTTGTAAATGATCATGATGGCTGTCAGAGTAAACAGTTATGTCATCAAGATATATCAACATGAATTTATCCTTTTCACCCACAAAAGCATTATCCATAGCGCGTTGAAAGGTGGCTCCAACATTCATGAGCCCAAATGGAATTTTTGCATACATGAACGTGCCCCAAGGCGTGGTGAATGTTGTCTTTTCTTGATCGTCTGGATGCACAGCGATTTGATTAAAGCCTGAAAATCCATCTATAAAAGGCATTACTTTGGCACCTGAGACTTGCTGCAACAAATGCTCCATTTTTGGCAGCGGATAATTGTCTTTTTTTTAGCATTTATTTAGATTCCTGAAATCAACACACAATCTTATTTCTCCATTCTTCTTCCTCACAACAACCAGATTCGGCACCCATTTAGAATATCTGAGAGGCACTATTATCTTAGCAGCTAGAAACTTTTTAATTTCTTTCTCCACCAGAGGAAGGAGCAAAGGATTCATTGGTCTCAGCTTCTGTTTGAAAGGAATAGTGTCTTTTTCAAGCGGAATTTTATGCTGAATTACATTTTTGTCATATGTTTTCAGATCGTTGTACTCCCAAGCGAAAACATCAGTGAACTACCTCATTAACTTGCAATACTCTGCATTCTGATCAGCAGATAATTTAGCGGACGAATTTATGAATTTGGGCTGACCCGGGCTTCCTATATTATGCTTACACACAGCAGATTGATCTTCTTTATGGGCAGCTTTGTAAGGCACATCATTGTGATCAAATAATCGCTCAAGAGGAATTAGACCCTTAGGTATGTGGTTACTAGGAAGCTGGACTATGCTATTCTTGCCAATCTTATCTCTAAGCTGGGACTTGGGAGCTTCTAGCAAAGCATCATTATTTTGGCCAATTTGCATTTCAGAGAACTCATCAATGACTTGAAGAAACCTTTTTAACTCATCATCATCATCAAAAACCTTCCAATGGTGGACATTATCAGGCACCGAGGGTCTATACTTCATTTGTACCTCATAAACTAGTTTGGGAGGCGATGGGGGGATGAACAAACTAGCAGAGATAGCGAGGGAATCAGCAAGCTGATTTTGGGCTCTAGGGATATATGAGATGCAAAAAAATTCAAAAGAATCTTTGATTCTCCATACCTCATCTCTGTATGCTTTTAGCCTTGGGTGTTTTTCTTGGAATGTTTTATTTACTTGCTGAATTATCAAATCAGCATCTCCAAATACCCTCAGCTTCTTTATTCCTCTGTCTTTGGCTGCATGAAGGCCCAATAGTAGAGCCTCATACTCTGCTATATTATTTGTCACCTAAAATACCAGCTTCAAAGACAATTCAACTCTTTCTTGCCGTGGGGATACTAGCACCACCCTTGTTCCTGCAGTTTCTTTGGTACAAGCTCCATTAAAGAACATCTCCCAAACCTGTCCTTCTATATCATGCTCGGCCTGATTTGATTGTTTCTTGATCTGCAATGAGGCCTTCTGGGATTCTTCTATTTGAAGAATGCATGCACCAAAATTAGTGTCCACTGCATATATGGGATGGTTTGTAGGATTCTTCTCATCACTAATGATATATGCCAGATGTGCTTCTTTATATAATCTCCTGCTTTCTCCTCCAAACATTGGGACATTTGCATAAGATAGATCATTCTGTAATGTCCCGCCTAAACTCTTAATCCATCCTCTGGATAGTAGCATGCCAAACTTGGGAGCCACATCTGCTACCACTATATCCATCATCATACTCTTCATGGGCAGCTGGGTTAGGGTGATAGCCAGATCTTTAATCAATCCAAGACATTTCACCCTTTTTGAATCAAAGGAAAATAAATCGTGATAAGGTCTAGTGATATCAAGGCCTAACTCTTCCATGACATCTTTAGGCATTAGATTATGGTTGGCCCCTGTGTCTAGCAGGCAGTTGTGAAGGATTTTATCATGGATAGTTAATGAAACATAGAAATATGGAGAGCTATTATCAGCAGGTTCAATTATGGGGCTGAGCACAACAGCAGGCTTGTCATCTTGCAAATTGACTGAGTGAATGGAGGTTTGTTTGGTTTCTAGCTCAAGGGCTTCAATGATAGGCCTTCTAAATACTTCACTCTTTACGAGTTCTAACAGGGGCATAGATATTTTTAATTTCTGGACTTCTGCTTCAAAGCTGAAAGGGGAAGGTGACTTGTCAAGACCTCTTACCTCTTTTGCTAGGGCTTTGAGGATGACTGGATCAGCTGCTGGTCTAGTCTTCTTGATATTCTGGGAATCTGTTTGGACAACAGCTCTTCGTGCAGCATTTTCTTTGACATTCTTTACATTGGACCTCAGATTATATCTCTGTTTGTCACCAGCTTGTAGGACGGCTCCTCTGTCCCACTCCTGACTATTTTGCTCTTGCAACAATGATTCTTCATATTCGGCCAATGTCAAAAATGCAGCGCTTCCTTTATCTTCCATACAGTGGATTTCATCTTCCTCCTCTTCAAATTGCTCCCCCTCCATGACTGTATTCTGAAAAGGAGCGTTGACCTTATAGTCTTCTTTTGTTTCTTCACCCCTTTGCAGTATTTGCAACTACTCATTTTCTCTTCTGAAAGGATTTTGATTTCTTGGAGCAAATGTGTTTTGATGCCTTGTTTTCCCTAAATTCTGATCTACTTTTAGCTTAGAAATTTCAACAGCCAATGATTCTATCATCTTGGTCATTTTATCTAATTTAGGTTCTGAGGTTGGGGTAGAGGAAGAAGAAGCCTCGCTTCTCTGCCTTCTTCTGTAAGTTTGATTCTTTAGCTTGTATGCTGCCATAATATTTGATTCCACTTCAAGGGCTGCAGTTTGCATATCGGCTAGAGTGGCACATCTTCTTTCCCTCAACAACAAGCAAAAATCAGAGTCAAAAGCATTGGCATATGTGAGTTTGGCACCTGTGGGAGTAGGCTTTACCTCAGCTGGTATTTTACTATACATCCTATTAAATCTTTTATTAAAGTCAGACAAAGATTCACCCTTTTCTCTTTTCAAGTTTCCAAACTTTGTATGATAATATAGCAGGTCCTTCTTATCTCCCCATTGCTTCAAAAATGCATCATCTAATGCTTCAATATCTATTATAGATCTCTGGGGTAATTCTCTAAACCACTTCCTAGCCTCTCCATCGAGGCTCTGGACAAAAATTCTTATCCATACATCATTCTCATTGATATCTAAATTGTCATCAGAACTATAAAAAACTTCAAGATGTTCTTCTACTGTCACTCCCTCTGTTCCAGTAAATTTGGGCATATATTTTTGATATTCTCCTGTAGGCATGGCACTTAAAGGTATAGGCAAGACCAAAGGTCCATATCTAGCAGCAACAATCCTTTCAATCCTAGTAGGTGCTTGTTGTCCTGCCATATTTGGAATATGTGGAAGAATACTAACAGATGGAGCAGTATGAAATAATGTGATGGATGGCAAAGATATTTGGATATTTCAGACAGTATGGGAAACTTTCTTTGGACTTATATTCCAAGGGGAACTAACTGAACAAGGGGTTGAATCAATCTCTGAATGAATTTCTCTATTAACAGTGTTGGGCTCTAATACTTCACGCTGTAATTCTTCAGCTATAAATTCATTTTTCAGAGATGAATCAGAGTTTTTAGGCTTACCTAATCCTGATGCCCCTTTCTTTGATGATTTCTTCAATTTAACAACTCTTTCAGGGTCAAGCAACGGTTCAGCTGGAGATTTTTGAGGATTCCTTCTTGTATGCCTCAAAAACTGAGCCAGAACTTCAATATGGAGTCGCCAAAGGATGGTCTTCCACCTATGGAGTCGCCAGACAGATGATTACAACCAAATTGTGTGTTCAAGCCTTGTCTGTCATCAAAGCTTGAAGCTATGTTGTCTCCCAGGGACGCTGAGCTTCGATTCTCCTCTCCCCGACAACGACGCCAATTAATTTTATCACCCCAAGAAACTCACCTAGGTTGTAAATTAGTGATGCTTGGGAACATTAAAAATTCAACAGTTCTGTTGGATAAAATGATGGATAAATGGGAGATATGTAGCACCTTTAAGCTAGATAACCACTCCTACTATCATTTACACCAGACATGGGTGAAGACCCCCAAACTACAAGGCTTTCAACCACCAACTACTCATGGTTTAAGGCAAAAGTGATAATGAAGAAGACTGATTGCACTAGCAAACACAGAGAGCTCTGTGATGGCCCAGCCACAACCAATTAAAGAATCTGCAAGACTATTATTCAATAGAGAGTGAGGATGACAACTCTCTATTATTAGAACAACAGCAACCTGCAAACAAATTTCAATGAACCACTATACTTTAACATAGAGGTGGGATGAAAGCCCCTCTGATATTAAAAATCCACAGTACATCAAATAAATGCAAGCAGGCGCAACCTAGAACATAGAAGAAGTGGAAAGCGAGCAGGTGATAGCAAAAGAAGCTTGTATTAATGGAAACCAAGACCAGAAGCTGCAGGTCTCATGGTATTAACAGCCTCCCGAAGTTAAAAGGCTACAATAAGCTCTCATTCATCAAACATTCATCCCCTGTTACATTTTTCTTTTGAGTATATATAGTGTTACAATACAAATCATCTCTGTCAAACCATGCGTGGAGGAGCCCATAAATGACCACCAACCATATTTATATTCAGGAATGGGCTGCTGATACAAATCTGGCTGTGTTGAAAATGGATTTGACCTCTCTGTTTCTCTGCAATCCTCTTATGGCGTGAAATACTAACGAAACCATAACCATTGAATGCTCTGATCAAATAAGTAGTGTCCTGCTTCCTCCTCGGCCATACTGTCGATTGAAGGCCGCTGCCTACTGCACTGTACTGCTGCATGCTTGCATTAATCATCTTCGCGCCACTTAGAAATACCGCCCACCTTGCTATTTTAAATATCAAATGCCTACACACCTATATCTTTTCTATCAGGTTGCCTTTCGGGTTGCAGTGCTTATTTAAACAGGCCCTCCTTTGTTCTTTAACATTTGACAAATATATACAAACTGCCGCAAAACCACGAAAATGGCTTTGGTAGACTTCACACACACACACACACACACACACACACACACATATATATATATAGATATATACTACTTTTAGGGTCCTTTCGCATCCGAAAACAATCGCAATCGGCAGCTGCTCAGGCATCCCTTGTATTCTTTTTATACAAAGAAAATATATCAAAAAACAATGAAAATGTGAAGGGCACAGATTCGAAAAATTATGAAATGGAACGCTGTGCATATATCGGGTCCGGCCCATCGGCGCTCGCACCATAACTTATGTAAAAGCCCCTGCCGATAGCGATACTGCTGCGGACCCGAAATGATATAAAATTGATTGTTGTATGGCCATCGGGTCCGGCCCATCGGATTGGAACACAACATATGTGAAGGCCTTGTCCACTTTGGCAGCCCCGATAGCGAAATTCCGATGCGATCTGATCTTTGAATTTTTAAATGATTTTAAAACAATTGCACCTTTTGATAGCATAATTTTTGATCGGTGGAAGACTTTTAGCCCAAAAATGAGGATTTCGACAGCATCAATGGTTCGTTTGGCGTGATTATGAAAGTGTTTGCAACCTTTGAGGGTGTTTGAATCCATCTTTGATGCTTTTGCATAGCAGCTCTAACAGGAACCACCAAACCTTATACATTGAACCATGCCTTACATCATTTATGGGTATACATATTTTTTTTCAAAGGTTATATGATCATTCAGAGCTTTTGCATACCTTATTGTTAAAATATATATGAGGATCATTTTGTGAGTTTAATCATGTTATTAGAAGTTTGGTTATATGGTTTTCTAAGGGTTTATTAGATGTCTCTAGACACTACACTATGTTATTGCATTAATTTGTTCTCGATTTATCTTGAACATTTGGCCCAAGATCTACTGGTCTATTACCATGACTTGATTGAACAACTTAGGATTTATGTGGGAGGTTAAGGGTAACGACACTCTAGGGGTTCCTGGTTGGGTGAGTCTCTCGTTGCATTGGAGGCTTTTGGAGGCTTTTGGAGGCTCTGCTGCCAACCCTATCTCTACCATTGTTTCAAGCTCTTTTCCAAGCTTTCTCCTCAGCCATAGGTTTATTCTACCTCCACTTATTTTTTTTGTGTTTTTTGTCCAGGGTCTAACCAGTTAATTTACCCAAATTTTCCCATGAGTAAGAACAGAGTTCTACCTGTTTTCCTGGTTGTTGGTTGCTTGGACTCACAAGAAATTTTGTCTCAGAGGTATAGAATCCATCTATTTTCAGGTTTTCCCTTCAGGGTTTGGATTTATTTTGAGTTTCTGCTCTTCGATTCATTCATTAAATCAGGAATGTCTACACAATCACTACCAAAGGCTCCCTCACTAGCTTCAACAAGTATTCTACCCTTCGCTCTATATATAAATCATGGATTTTTTAATGTTGGTCAACAAGTTTAGAGGAAATGGCATAGAAAACCATAGGGAAATCAGAACCTTGGAATATCATAATTCCTTTAAAATTGCATTTCACTAGAAGCATTGAGGTTTGCGAAGGAGAGGAATTACAAAGGAAATCATTGAAAAACCAAGAGCTGATGGACCTGTATCTATTTCTTCTAATAGACACCTGGAAAATGTTGATTGGACCCTCAGGAGCTTATGAGGCATATGACATCAGCATGAAGTGACTATATGGTTGGCAAGTGGTAGTAAGATTTGATATTTTCAGTGACCTAATGGGGAAAATCCACATGACATGTGTCACAACTAAGGATCTGCCATGTGGAACAATGACGATAACATGATGTGATCTTGGAGGTCTGCACATCATAAGATGGAGTTTTCATAACTCTTATCTAATTGCTTTATAGAAAAGCTCGTATCTAATAAAGGAGGTCCAATGTGGACAAACACATGGTTGTGGGAGATCTAAAGGACCAACACACACAAATAAGACTCAACACCTTAGTGCTATGAGTATTTTGGAGGTTGAAATTTTGGAACTCCTCCAAAATTGAATTATGAAGGCAGTCTCGATAAAGGAGCTTCAATATATTGGTGCCTAGACAAGAATCTAAAGGAAGCAAGGGAAGAAGATCAAAATATACACGGAGATAGGTCCTTAGCACGATCTAAAGGTCCTACCACCTAAAATTGAAGTCGCCAGTGACAACGTTGAGTCCCATGGAGGAAAAATAGTAAAAGGCTAAGCAGAGGAAGATAAAAGAAATTGGGACTTTGCAATTTCATAAGCTCTGTTCAATAAAATTTACGATATGCAGGAGCTCGTATATAACACTATAGTGGTATGATAAGCCACAACTATTGGTCCCATGATGAAAGAGAAAGTAATAAGTTCTAAGTACCAATGGGCTAATGGCATTAGAATTGTGAGATTTCGTAATGGTCTTTTAATATATGTTACAAAGAGTTATGGATCTTATACACATGTAAAGTGTGTTAGAGAATGAATGGGTTGGAAGTTTTTGAGTAAATATGGGTAAATAAGTTTGTTGATGGTGTTACTGACAATTGCAGAAATAACTTTGTTAAGGGAATGAGTACCATGACTTTTGGGGAAGAACTCTTTAGCTGATATTGATGTTGGACAAAAGCCATCTCATATTTCCTGTGCATGTCTTATAGACTTAATCAAGGAATAGGAAAGCCATTCAAAATTAAATTCAAGCTCTGCAAGTCATTAACAAGCATGGGGAACCTCTTTGGAGTGTGCAGGTGGAATGAGATTATATTCTCAGCATGAAGATCACACAGAGTGTTGGTGAAACGCTCATGAGCCCATCCTCGTTTTTAATGTAGTGGCTGAACTCAAACAGAAAATGCAACAACAATATGAAGGTTCCATACATAGGTACACTTAGGAAGTGTGGAAACAACTAGAAGAGGAAGCATTATGCAGATTGCAACAGAGGATCAAAATGAGTGATTAAAATCAAGAAAAGTGGGGGAAGAGAGTATTATTGCATGTAATGGAGAGTGTATAGCACAACATGTGAGAGTTGAGAAATTGGCCAAAGTGGTGAACTCAAGCATAGTGTTGTAGAAATATTGTGGAATAGAAGGCATATTGTAGAGGATAGGGTGCTATTGTGTGAGGCCAAGAGTGCTTGTGGAATAGTAGAGGACAAAGAGGAGAAATTGATTTTGCACTAAATGAGATTGGTATTGTTCTATTTGTGTATTTACCTTTTTTTCAATTTGAAAATTGTTTGAAAAGTAGAACAATGGCTAGAGAAGGTGGTGCCCCGAATTCATAAGAGGTGAGTGCATCTTGGCAAGTCAGTGATTTTTATTCTAAGGGGGTCGGTTCCTCCTGCAAGTGGGTGCTCACAAAAAAAATGATGTAATTAAGTAGGTACTTAATTTACATCATAAAAACAAACATATTTGTGGTTTTTTCCCTTTGGGTTCCATGTAAAAATATCTATGTGAATATGTCTATGTTACTCAAGTGATGAATTGTATGTACATATGAATGTCTCATCTCTCTGCTCATTTGTATTATGTATGAATTCTCTCATAACTAACAAATATAAGAGGAAACAACAAAAGAAATATTCATATTTTTTTCCCCGCTATTATTGATTCTCCCCTCCTTCCCACTCAGTAACTCCTTATTCCAACAATTGGTATTAGATCCAAGTTCCTTTAGGAATAGTCTCACCACTCGAATGTATATCCATAAGGAATTATGTGTAGGAAAGATATTGAATATGCTTACTCAAATAAGATAGTAGTGTTTGATGGGACAAACTATGCCTTCTAGAAAGTTAGAATGGAATCCTATCTTATGTCCCTAAGAGTAGATGTTTGGAGATCTATACTAGTAGATTATGATATCCTTTATGTCCCTCCCACTCATGCAGATGGTTAAAAATTGTATGGAAATAATGCTAAACCCAAGAATTCCATTCTCTTTGTATTTAGTGAATTTGAACTCATAAAAGTTATGCACTGTAATTCTACCAAAGTAGTGTGGGTGACACTCAATCAGAGTCATGAAGGAGATGAAAAAGTAAAGCAGACCAAACTTCAAACTTTGAGAATGAGGTTTGAAAGTATAAAAAAGAGTGAAGATGAAAGCATAGAAAAATACTTCCTCAGAGTTGACGAAGTAACAAATATGATTAGAGGACTTGGTGAAGAAGTCAAGGAAGATATGATTTTTCAAAAAGTATTAGGATCCCTACCCATGAGATTTAATGCCAAAGTATCAACTATTGAAGAAATGACTAATTTAAAGGATCTCAAGATGGATCAGTTGCTTGGTACTCTCACATCATATGAGATGAGAGTAGGAAGAGAGAAGTCTGAAACCATGGAGGCAATGTTCAAAGTGTGCAAGAAGGTCAAGGAGCATAGATATCATTAAGGTTGCTCGAGTTGTGAATCTGATGAAGAGATGGCTCAATTTTCCAGGAAACTAAAGCATGCCTCACAAAAATATAAAGGGAAGTTTCCCTTTAAATTCTTTGACTTTGGGAGAGTGAGACATTTCTCGTCCAAGTGCCCTTACAAAGAAACGAGTAAAAAGGAAGATGATCATACATTTAGAAACAAATCTCGGAAACATATAAAGAAGAAGTGATATTATAAAGAGGGGCTCTACTCGAAATATCATAGTTCAATACCAAAGTCACGCATCGAAAACTCTTCAGAAGATGATTCAGAAAAGTACTTACATATGGCATTTGGAGTAGACTCTAAGAAACAAAATATTATATATTCTGAAGATGAGGAAGAAGAAAAGGGAGTAGTGGACTTTATAAGAGAACTCATCACTTCTCTTAATGAGTTAAAGAAGTACAAGAAAAAGAACAGGTGGTAAAATAATAGCTACAACGTGTTGAAGAAGGTATGTGAAACTCAAAAAATGAAGAGTTTGTCTATAAAAAAAAATGAAGAAGCCATTAAAAGCAAAGATAGTTTATCCCTTATACTAGAAGAAAGCAAAAAACTTGTGAGAGTCTAGAAGGAGAGGATAAGCATTTAAAACAAGAGTTGTTCAAGCTGTAGAAGGAAACAATAACAAAAACACGCAAAGATGAAATTATGTCATTGAAATTCAAATTAGAATAACCTAATTGAAAGGTAGAAGTTCTTCGTGATTTGATCCATAAATCGGAAGAAAACTTTGAGAGTCTCGAGGCAGCAGTTGTGTCTGTGATAGCGAATCTTGAGAGAAAGGAGATCGACAAAGGTTTAAAATGAAAAATTTTCATAAGTCACAAGAAAGCTAGATTAGATTATAAATAATAAAAGGTATTCAAGAAACAAAATAGGTCTCGGATACTCACGAACACAAGAATATTCTATGGGAAATTTAAACTTCTGGTCCACAGGATTTGAGGAACCGCAGAGCTATGAAAATAATCTTCAAGAAAGAACCAATGATGGAAAAAGGGCAAGCAAAGATGATATCATCAATAGAAGAATACATCCATCCGACCCAAGGAACCAAACCAACGGAGAATGAATCAATAAGCTAGACAACAGAGGTACCTATATGAACAAACTCATAAACCTTCCAAAAATAGGTACACCTATTTATTCTATGTTTATTGTTATAAGTGTCACATTTTCGGACATAAGGTTGTTGATTGTAGAAAGATCAAAGTTGAAAAAGATGAAAATTCTAGGTATAAGAAGTATGAGAATTTTAGATCTCAAAACTCTCCTCTCACAAATCGAAATTGTCTCTCTCCCATGATAAGTTATGTTGAATGTTTTAAATATAATAATTTTGGGGACAAGGAAAATGAATGCAGAAGAATATTTGATACCTATCTAAACCCCATAATATTCGCTAGTCATCTCATCAAAAGGATAAGGAGAATTGGAAACAAAAAATTGAAAAGAGCATGTAATGTGGACTTTCCCTATTTCCACATAATCAAGAGAACATATTCTATGTAGATAGTGATTGTTGTAAGAATATGACTTGGTATAAGAGAATATTATGTTGCTAAGAGAAACAGAGAGAGGGAAAAATGTCACTTTCGGCAATAATGCCCTAACAATAATTAAGGGTAATGGCACAGTCAATCTGGATCAAAAGACGAAAGCTACAAATGTGTTGTATGTGGAGGGTCTCATGCATAAATTTATTAGTGTAAGTTAGATTTGTGATAATGGCTTTAATGTGAATTTTCGATCTAAGGACTATGACATCTGAAATGAAGAAAATGGAATTTTTTTGGGAAAATTAGTGAGAACTCACAATAATGTATGTGTTTGATTAATCAAAATTAAGTTGGTATTTGAGAAAGTCGAATGAACCTAGGTTATGGCACAAGCGGCTTGATCATATGAATTTGACAGTCTAATAAGCATCAACAAGA
The DNA here is from genome assembly GCA_000404065.3 of Pinus taeda. NCBI lineage: Eukaryota > Viridiplantae > Streptophyta > Pinopsida > Pinales > Pinaceae > Pinus > Pinus taeda. The sequence goes on from APFE030512848.1 coordinate 21,874, forward strand.
TGGGAGTTGCAAGAGGTTTTCAACACTGTCATGACCTGATAATTCAATCTATAAATCATGTCAATTTGGTAAGAAAACTAGGACTCATTTCAAGTCAAAGGAATTATATTCATCCAAACCACTAGAGCTAATCCTCAAAAATATATGCGGCCCAAATAGAGCTAAAATCCCAAAAGAAGAAAGGTATTTTATGTTTCTCATTGATGATTTCATGAGAGCTACTTGCATCGTGATCTTAAAGGAAAAATCAGAACCATTTTATCATTTAAAAAAATTTAAAACTCAAGTAAAAAATGAGAAAGACTTAAAGATCATATAGAGGAGGAGAATACACTTCTAGAGAGTTTCAAGAATTCTGTGAAAATCATGGAATTAGGAGGCAATATTTAGTGCCTATAACTCCACAAAAAAATGGAGTACTTGAGAGAAAGAACAAAACAATCCAAGAAATGGCCAGAGCTATGCTGGATGAATAAGATGTATCCCACATCTTATGGGGAGAAGTAGTACAACAACAGTTTACCTATCAAACAGAAATCAACTCAAGGCTAAGAGCAATAGAACTCCCAATGAGTTGTGGAAGGGAAGACCTGCATCAATTAAACACTTCAAGGTGTTTGAGAGAAAATAATTTATCGAAAGGAATGATAAAAATCCAGGAAAATTTGAATCCCACTCAGACGAGGAAATATTACTTGGGTATTCTAGTTAAAGTAAAGGAGATAAGTATTACAATAAATATAAAAACAAGGTTGAGGATTTCAATGATGTAATAGTAGATGAAATAGCTTCACAACCAGAGTCCTCTAAAGGATATATGAACTCAGATGGAGAATAAAATTTAGATATGAGGAATTGAGATTAAGAAGAAATATATTTAGATAATGAAGGCGAGGAAATGAACACAACTCCATGGCCCAAAAAAACCTTCCACGTATGTATGGAAGGAACATCCCGAGAGTCATATTCTTCAAGATAAAATACATGTTGTTCAAAGTAGGAGGAAACTTTTTGGTAGTTCAATTTGTGCAAATATTTCTTTGCTATCTCATATTGAGGCTAAAACTCTCAGTTATGCAAGTGAGGACAAATTTTGGGTGAGATATATGAATGAGTAACTTGACCAAATTGAAAATAATGGCACTTGGGAGCTTGTTCCAAGACCTAAAGACTATGATGTCATTGATACAAAATGATTTTTCAAAAACAAGCTAAATGAGTAACGTCAAGTAATTAGGAACAAGGATCGATTAATCTATAAAGGATGTCCCTAGATAGAAGGGGTTGATTTGAAGGAAACCTTTGCACCAATAGCGAGACTTGAGATTATGATAATGTTTATTACTTTTCGAGTCATAAAAATATCGAGGTATATCAAATGGATGTGAAGACTACATTTCTCAATGGAGATATGGAAGAAGAGGTTATATTGAGCAGTTAGAAGCATTTATGCTTGCCGAAGATAAAGAGTTCATGTGAAAACTGAAAAAAGGGCCTATATGGACTCAAACAGGCTCTGAGAGTATGGTACACAAGACTGGATCGATACCATCAGTAACAAGGCTTTAACAAAGGTATGATAGACAATAATTTATAGATCAATTCTCAAGGCAATCATCTACTAATTGTAGTAGTATGCGTGTATGACATAATCTTTGGCAACGACATGGAACAATTGGTGTTATGCAGGATTTATGATTGTGGATGGAAATATCTCCCGTAGGTATGGTGGCTAACCTAGAACAACATAATGACAAGGGATCCAATATTTTCCTTAAAGTAAGTAGATGAAGGGATGAAACCTACTTGGAATTTTTCATATGTTACACTCCTTCTTTGGCTTGAGTATTGCAATCCTAGATCCAACACCAAAATTAGAGCCTGCAAAACGAGACAACACAAACCAAGAAACTACGAGATCTATGTAGCATCATGTATATAATTTATTCAACAGATCAACATGCTATTGAAATACATGAAATAACAAAATCACATATAGGAAAGAAAAATAACTCTTTGATTAATATAAATGGAGTGACTTATAGCCATAAATTGGTGTTGATCTCGTAGAATAGATCCTCCAAGTCTTTAACTTGTCCTTCCTTTGTCACAAAGTGTACCTCCAATCACTCCAAATGCATGAAAGGATAAATCTCACAACAAAAGCATAAGTGTAGAATCACCCTCCAAAATCCAACCCCTTGCATAAGGACATTTGTAAATATATAGATGAGTGAGGTAAATTGGGAGTTCTTAGCCTTTTACCAATCTTAGGATTGATATCCACTTTTGATGGGAGGTTGAGATATAAGGATAAGGGATGGAAACTCCAAGGTAGGATAGGATAAGATTTGGAAGTTTTATATGAGGTAAATGGTTATAATAGATCCTAGAAGATTCTATAAATGGAGGCTTTAGTATCCTCTCTCTTTTTCCGAAATTTCTAAAAACCAACGAATGTGAAGGGGACCAACCTATAGGTGATGAATGCAGGTCACAATGGAGCAACCTATAGGTGAACGATGTCAAGCAAGATGCCAGGGTGTGTTGGTCCTAAAATTGGCTGAGATGATACAGTTTAGGGTGGAAAATTTGGGGAAGGAGAGAGTCATGTATGGGGCATTATGCAATGATGATGTAAAGGGGGAATAGGATGTGAATGATCCAACTAGGAGGCTGATTGATCACATGAAAAAAAATAGCCTATAACAATTGGGAAATGTTGTATTATCCAACAACCCCCCCCCCCCCCCCCCCCATTAAGGTTAATAGTAGAACTAATAACTAATGGGTACCCTTTAGAATTTATATGAAATCCCTTAGTTTTAATCAAATAAGAGAATTTTGGTTTTTGTCACTAAAACATGACTAAATGAGAGAATTCCCTTATCGGAGCTTAGGCTCAAAACACATATTCATAAATAGGCTACCCATAGGATTTTGTTTTAAATGCATTATGAGAAGAAATTTATCGAAATATTTCAAATGTTATAACATGTCCGATAGGATAAGTTTCAATAAATCCCTCCCCAACTAAAGTTTCAAATATTATAAGCCTAAAATAATAAAGTGCTTCTTTGCGAATATAATAATAAAAGGCTTGACCCTACAGGATTTCCATGTAGCATATCAGAGCTTATGAATATCAAAACTTTTCATATAAGTATCACTCAAAATACTCCGACATCCCGATCCTGCAATCCTCTGATATCTCTTTTCACCCATCCTCTCATATATAACATCTTCGATACTCCGATATCCTTATATCATCGATCTTTGATATTCACAATCCTCTCATCCTCCGATAAACCTCTCCTATTCATATCATAACTTCCTATCGGTTTCCACTCTTTTCAACCCTCGATATCAAATCTTTGATACAAGACCTCCGATGTCCCTTCTCACTTATATTTTTTATTCGTTATGTTTTTAATAATAAAATCCTATCACAAGGTAAGAATATCGCATGTTTCAAACATACAAGCATAATATTTCTCCAATATAATCCTCTAATGTCTTGACATGTACGAAATCCCATGTGAACCCAATTTTTATCATTTAGTGGCCAAAATGTAACAAATTTATGATTTCAAAGTTCTAAACAATTTGATTATTACAACTTGATATCACTAGATTTTTCTCATAAAGACATGAATTGATATGAAATTGGTTATTCACGCTACGAAATTCTTCCATTCTAAAAGTTTCCACTTATTCCCATGTTTTCCCTTCAGAGGCCAACCCTCATAGGCAAAGCTTAGTGGAAATGTTTAGGGAAACTAAACCTAGGAAGAAACTCATTGTTCAACAATAACTAGTCGCTCGTCCACCTGAAGCTACCAAAATTTTTGCATTATTATCGGATACAACATCTACTCCTGATGCTGGAAGCTCCTCTTGGGAAGCCATTTATAAAATTTTTGAAGATGAAGGACACAAGGTGACAAAGAAAATAGACACAAACAATGATGCTACCTCGGTTTCTGAAACTAATTACAGAGATACCCCTTATTCATTCCTGCATAGGATTACAACCCGACCCAATATCACGCCTTATATAGATATGGTTAAATGGGTTATTGATCATATCAATATTGTAGATAGAAATTCCATGACTTAGAGGAAGACAGTCATTGGTTCATTTACCAATAGTGATTTGAGCAAGATGTATCATCTCGCACAGCCTCAGAAAAAATACAACAAGCAATTTGGATAGAAATTGATGAGTAAACATGAGGATCAATGAGATCTCATCATAGAATGGAGAAGAGATCCCAACAAAAACATGTGTGATGAAAACGGCATGTATGTTATTGCTTCCTTTGTTGTACTTTTTTTTTTATATAGGTGCTATGATGTGTAGAATATATGGTTACCCTAATACCCAGAAATTCTCAAACCAATGGGTACCACTAATTGATGTTGCCTCTGATGGATATATTATGGATGGAGGAAACATATTGTCTGATAGTATATGCACTCAAACCCTAAATTATAGTGGCAAATGTAGTTTTTCTCAGAACATTGTTCCCCCTTTCTATATGAGCACCTATATAATGGATTCCATATGTTTCACCTTTGATTTTATATCTATGGGATGGAAATGGACCATAGAGGACCCTAATCCTATCCATATCTATTATGACATACTTGGGGAATATAAATTGCAAGCTCATTTCTATAAACAAATTCCATGGAGTTAAGTTGCCCATCCACCAAAGTGTCTTTGATGAGAAGGCTCTTAGAATTTCACCTAAAGCCAACACTCATTTATTATCAACTGGAATACGGTTTGGAGAAGAATCCTTCATTATATCTAGATCTTTGGAAGTCTTGCAAACCCTCATGTATTGCCCCTTTATGTTCCTGATAAACTCTTAGCACGCGAAATTTCCTACCAAACTGTAGGGAATGGCCTTTAAAATGTTTTGAAAGATGCTAAAAGGATAACGTTGCCTAACTTTCCTTTTTAATGTGGTGTCTATGCTCTTCACAATTTCAGGCATGCTCATCTTGAGATTGAAGAAATTCAATTTTCAAATTTCCCAACTATTCCCAATAGACAATATGATCCTAATGATACTTCTAAGAATGTCATTAAACATGTAAAACTTAGGAAATTCATGCATGAGCGAGACAAGTTTGACTATTTATTTGAATCAACTTTTATCTATGCAAGGGTTGAGAAATAAGAAACAACACAGTTAATTCCTAAGGAATTGACTTAGTTTAATGAGTACAAAAATAAAATGATAGATCACTTGCCTATGGATTTATTGAAGCTTTGTTAACAAAATATAGAACAGGATAAAGTATTGGCTATTACAACACATGTCCCGAATGTATCTCAGGCAAAAGAGACAAGTACTTCCTCTTCCTCTAAGGCAAAAGAAACTCTAATAGACAAAAATTTGGATCGAATATGGGAACAATTCACAAACGAAAGAGATCCTAAATGTTTGAAGACTCCATTGCAGAATAAGATTACATAGAACCCTAAAGTTACAGGGAATACCCTGCTTACTACTGATCCTTCTGATAAATCTTTGGACACTAATGATTTAGAAGTCATCCCAGTATTCCCAACCACTGAGGTCATTTTCAAAATTGAAGAAAATCCTCCTCTTGATTAGTTTTATAGTCCAAAACATAGAGTTGTCGTTAGCATGCATAAAAAAAGAAGGAAAATTGAGGAGACCCAGACCTTAGTCCCTCGTAATGCTTCTTTTGAGGTAATTTTGAAATATGCTTAATCTACTTCTGCTGAAGATCTCGGGAGGCTCTCGTAATTTGTAGGAGCATATGCGAGTGTTACTATTGAGAAAGCCTTTGAAATATAGTAGCTCCTAAGGGAGAAAGATGAAATAATTATGTAGTTAGAACATGGTTTAGCGAATGAGAAACATATAATATCTCAACAATGGAAAGCACAGGCTGCAGAGGTTCAAACCAATTTTATTGACTTGAAGATTCAACATGAATCTCATCTCAAAAGACGGGATACTCAAATATGGGAAATTCAACAAAATATTGAATAGTTAAAAGTGAATCCCAATATAGATTAATTTAATAAGGAATCACGGGAACTAAACACTCTCCTTTCTCAATAACAAGTTATTTTCTGTCATAAATTGGCCACTATCCATGACTTATGTCAACCAAGTGATTCATTAATAAATCAGTTGTCCGATTTGAGGACATACTATAAGGAGGTTGAGGAGAAAATTTCAGATTATATATTATCGCAAGATAGTACTGAAGGGAGATTAGGTGATCTCCCTAAAATTGAAGAATCATAGAAGGAGTTGTCTATCAGGAGTGGGAAATAAAACTCAAGCACGCAGAAATGGAAATTTTCAGTGCCAAGGATATTTAAACAATCTCACTGAATCTATGAGTGACATTTTATTGCAGGCCAACCTGATTCCAAACTACCCCAAGGAAACATTTCCCGGTGTTAAATTCTTAACTAGAACATGGCAGGAGTTATCAAAGAAGAAATTTGAAAGCAACAATAATATCTCAAAGGTTGACTTAAAATTCTATTGGCATTTCTTAATTAAACCTCATAGTTAGTGGCTAATGCTGAGGTGTCTCTCCAACATGACCACTCATATTCTTCCAGCACTCAGCGATGTGATATTCACTAGACAGATGTGCATACAGCCTTCTTATCCACCTGAATTAAAGCCAATGATAGATATATGTCAACTTCGGAAACGTATGAGAGAGAAGACTTCATTTCATCCATAGTCAAGGTGTTACAACTAAAATCTATTATTTTTGTTTTACTTTTTTTAAGTGTGGTTTGTTAAAACCACTCCAGTCTTTTATGGTATTTTACTATATTTGTATTTTCACTAGAATCTATAAATCCCCTTCATTGATATGAAGAAGTGGTTCTAAATTTTGTCAATAAATATTTTGGTTTGCACTATTTCATGTTGAAGTGATCTTAATAGAAATTTGAAGCATTATTGTTTCTCTCATTACGAGAGTCAATATATATCGGGTACTACTATCTTTGTATTATTATTGTGTCTAAGAGTTGAATGGTTAGTTTTTTTGTGTTTATCGTATATGTTTTTGCAAGCAATCAAGAATTTATCACTATTGATGTGTTTGTTTGAAATATTTTAAGTATATGCTTGAACAACTAAATGTTATATGTGTAAGGATTTCCATCAACTAATTTAATTAGCTATTTAATTAAATTAGTTATCTTTATTTGTTTTAACCTCATAAATGATTTGATGATCTATATTGTCATGTTCAATGTGAGATCTTTCTAAAGTTACATATATAGAGAAAGATTTCATGGGATAGATATTTAAGGTCTATTTATTCTTTATTTCTTAGTTTTATTTACATCAATAGCCACACACTTATATATCTCATCCTTTTTTATAGCTTTTATTAAGGAAAACTTGTCCCATAAACCCATTCGCAACCACCACTCCAACTATGAAAGGAAAGAATATCCACTCCTAAATTAAAAGGTCATTCTAAGAGTCAGTCTCCCTCAAAATTACCCCCAACTTCTAGATCACATTCTAAGTTTCCTAATACAATATTTGAAGTTGCTCAAATAGCCACCAAAACTCCTAGGACACATCCAAAGCTTGTTGGCCAAACTTCTGCACAAGTACCTAAAGAGCCCCTTGAAGTTCACACTTTAATTCAAAAATTGGAGGAAATCTCCATTTTTGGAGAAAAAAAATTCAAACCGATATATCGAAAGGAAGTGTTTTTTCATCCTTAGAATTTTCTAGTGTATTAGGTATATCATGGAGTGAAATTGTTGGATTTAAACCTTTTGAATTTACATTACCCAAACATCGAATAAATAAAAGTACCGAGAGACTTACTCTTCTGCTAGTGAGCTCACATCATCATATCCACCTCTTACTCCTTTTGTTCGTTCTTCTTCCTCTACCTCTTTACCTTCCTCTTATCAACATCTCATCCCATCCATTCATATTTCTCAGCCACAATCATCTAGTGATATTATAATCAGTAGCACTACAAACATAGTTACCGATCAAAGAGGAACTATTACATAGAAACAGGTACTCTAGCCCAAAAACCCTAAAAAAACATGAAAAAAGAGGTTGAAAACGAAAAGTGTTGATGTTGGAATAACATTTTTTTGTACATTTTCAACATTTTTTAAAAATGTCAATAAAAACAATTTTTTTTTGTGTTCAAAAGACACCCTGGAAAAAAAGTGTTGATGCTGGAATAACGTCTTTTTTAGGGTAAGTTTTAAATATTTTTTAATAATGACGTTAAGAAAAAATATTGTGACTCCGAAAAATATTAAATTTCCAACGATTTTCGAGCATGACATTAAAGATAAAATATCATGTCTTTGAAAATCCCTAAAATTCCAAGATTTTTAGGCATGAAATTAAATTTAAAATATCACATCTTTGAAAAACCTTAAAATTCCAACAATTTTTAGCCATTGTGCTAAAGAAAAAATACTTACAATTGTTTTCAACCATAACATTAAAGGTAAAATATCATAACTTAGAAAAAAATTAAAATGTTGAAAAATTTTCAACCATGTAATTAAAACCAAATATTATGACTACAAAAAAATCTTAAGTTTTCAAAATATTTCAAGCATGACATTATGGAAAAAATTTATGAATAAAAAAACTTTAAAAATGAACACTTGAATGAAAGAGTTATTATACCAAAAGTCATTTATTTTTCAAATGTTAAATATATAGAAATTTTAAAATCCTAGCCTTAGACAACTTGATACATGAGAAAGACCTTTGTCGACGCGTTTCGAACCAACAAGTGTGGTTCATCGTCAGGACAAGTTGAAGACAGATCTGGCATAGCAAGTTAAATAGACAGAGCAGAGACTCTAACGGCTATAAAACGGCTATAATTGACCCTAGGACCAAGGTAACAAATTATAATAATAAATTTGAAATTTTTATTATTTTATTTCTAGAAATAAGTAAAATTAGTATCACACGACATATATTTGAATAAAAATCTTTATGTTATTAATAAATTAATACTAATAGAGGCCATTCATATTCCTAAAAAATGGGATGTTAGGAGTAAATGAATAAATATATAATTCTAATGGTCATAGGTTCTTAAATTAATAACTAACTCTATGTGTAAATTATTATTAAAAGTATGTTAATTCGTTAGTAAAATTATAATTCTTACCTTTTATGTAATATCCTATTTTATTTGTTTATAAGGTTATTAAATAAATAATTAATATTATCTTTTTCTTTTTACGAGGTTGAATTTGACCCTAGGACTTAGGTAACATAATAAATTTAATATTTTTATTATTGATATTATTTTATTAGGTAACAAAGTAAATTTAATATTTTTATTATTGATATTATTTTATTAGTATTACAAGTAATATATTTCAATAAATATTTTTATGTTATTAATAAATTAATCCTAAAGGAGACCTTGAATTCAATTCATATTCATAAAAACAGGATGTTAGGAGAAAATGAGTAAATATATAATTATAATGGTCAAATTAATAACTATATATAATTCTTTCTCATGTGATTTACACCGAAGCTCTTCTTACAACAATGATGGATCACAGAAGCCTCAATGATACAACTTGATACATTGCAACAAAAGTTTAAAAATCAACCATCAAATTGACTCGCAATGTGGGTGAACTCGACCCATTGTATTGAAACCTTAAATACCAGCCATGAAATTGACACATTGTAGAGGCAGACTCGATTCATTATAACAAAAATTTTAAAATCAACTATCAAATTCCACATAATGGGAATGGGTAGCCAATCAAGCATCGATACAGACCACGCAGAAATAATAATAAAAATCAAAATAATAAATATAATATATAAAAAATTAAAAAAATCAGAAAAACCAAAATCCAAATATGAAAAAACAACAAAAACACAAAATTTAAAATAAAACAGTAAAACAAAAAAAAAAACAAAAACATGCAAAAACTCAAATAGAGAAAATTTTATAAAAAAGTAAAAAAAAAAACTATAAAATGACACCAAAAATCAAAATATCTTGTAAAATAAAAATTAAGCAAAATAATAATAATAAAAAAATAATAAAATACAAATGAAAAATATCAAAAATACATAATTAAGAGAAAAATAAACCAAAATCTTTTTAAAGTAAAAAAATAAAATAAAAAATAAAAAATAAGAAATTAATAAAAAATAATTGAAAAAGAATAATATATATAATAATATATCTACTGAAAAAAAACAGGCACCATGGAGCAATTTTAAAATATTACATATTCCCATTTATTTTTAATTTATGTTAATTAGTTTTTTAATTGTTTAATTTTTTTATAATGAAATTATTTGATTTAACACTTAAAAAAAAATTTTAAAGCATCTAAATTTTTTGGTCATGATTATTATTTCCCCTTAAATATAGTTTTTTGAAATTTTTCCCTTTTTAAATTTTTTATAGTTTTATAAAATTTTGTCATGTTTTTTTATTTATTTTTGTTTTTATGTTTTATTACCAACATGAAAATCGCCAACATTTAAAAAAAAATATCCACACTTAATGCATTAGAAAATTCAAGTGTAAAAAATAAGCCCTCTAAATAAAAAGGGTTGATGTTGTATAAGCACTTTTGAAAATCAAGATGAAAATCACTAACAAAAAAAAAAATGTTCATACTTGATACATAAAAAATTTAAAGTGTCAAAAATAAGCCCTCAAAAAAAATATGTTGATGTTGCGTCAACACTTTTCAAAATCAACATGAAAATCATTAACATTTTAAAAAAAGTGTTCACACTTGATACATAAGAAAGTTCAAAGTGCCAAAAATATGCTCCAAAAAAAAAAGGATGTATTCTAAATCACCACTTTTCAAAATCGGGTGATTTTTTGCTACCTCAAAAAAATGGCTACTACGTAATTTTTTTGTTTGATCGGTAACTATGTTTATAGGAGTAGCTTCTTCAAACCCTCAATGTCCATCACCATCTTGTGCTAGTTCCTTTACTCCTAGTACTCCCACAACGGAAGATAAACCATGGAACAATCCTGGGGCAGTACATGGAACAATCCTCAGGTAGTGGAGATGGCTTCGCCATGACATCCTCTTCCCAAACATCCAAAAAGATGGCTTCCTAAGTTCAGTCCTGATGATGGCCTCCATGTAGAGGAAAATCTTCACAATTTCATGTTAGCCATTAATTTAAATGGAGTCACTGAAGAATATTTTGTTGTGAGAATTTTTCCTTATACTTTTGAAGGGTGTTCAGGGTCATGGTATTTCTCTCATCATGTTGGGTGAATAACAAATTAGGATATGTTCGAAGAAAAAATCTTACTCAAATTTGGGGATGACCGAGAAACTTCCACTTTGATTAACAAATTGTCAAATCTTAAAGTCAATCCAAATGAAAAGATTAGGGACTTTAACTCAATATTTAAGAAATTGTTAAATAAAATCCCAACCACCTCCATAACTAGTGTCGATGTACAAATTGAATGGTACATTAGTGCTCTCCCTTTAAATGTTACAATATTCACAGCTAGGGAAAATAAAATGGTGCTATCTCCTAATATGAAAGAAGCATTATCTCTCGAAAAAATAATCCTTCCTCTTGTGAAAAAAAATTCTCTTAAGGAAAGAAAGCAAACCAAAAAAGTTATTTTCAAGAATGAATCTAAGAAGAAAGCCCCCGACAAACCTTATAATGTGGAAGGATTACAAAAGGTTTTGAATACAATGTCTAATGAAATGGTAGAGATTAAGAAGCAAGTTGCAGAATCTTTAAAAATGTCATTTTCTACCTTTTAAAATGAATTAGTGAACCTAGTCACAACCACCTTCCATTATATCGAATGCAAAAGCCAACCAAGATGATGAAGAGGAAGGATAAGCCTTATCTACTGAAGAGTCCCAAGAAGAAGAATTTGCATAAGCTCATGGTTTATGGGATTTTATCCTAACTACCTTAGAAATTTAAGAAGAGGAAGCCCTACCAGTTAGCACTAGAAGTAAGGGACCTATTGATACTTCTCCAGCAAATCAATATCATAATTCTCTTTCTCCTCCTACTAAAGACAAAGTTATAGTTGAAAGGAATTTTACTCCTTCTTCAGACTCTTATCCAAATATTCCTAAATTCCCTTCTTCATCTATAACCTTGGTAGTCTTTGATACCATCGAATATAATATTCTGGAAGACATGGAAAAGGTTAAATCCAACATTTATCTATATGAAGTTATTAAATTAAAAAAGCAACAAAATATTTTATTCAAGGAGATAAATGTAGTGCCTTCATCTTCATCCCCTATTGTTGTCACTACAAAAGCTTTAAAAGGGAAAGAAAAACCTCCAAATGTATCCTTAGATAAAGTTGACCCCTTTGATGATATTCTAATTGGATAGAGATAAAATTCTCACACTCCTCCCTTTTTGTTGACTTTTGATATCTTTAACAAAAATATTCCCAATTGTTTAGTGGATTTTGGTGCATCATCGAATATCATGCCTTATGCAGTTTTCCTTAAACTGAATATATCACCTCAAAAAATATGCAGTTTTTCTTGCATTAAATATAGCTCCTATCCTAAGAATAGATAATTCTAGTAATGAACTCCTAGAAAACATGGCTTCCAAACTCATTCCACTTAAGGTTTTTAGCCCTGAAATATTTTCAATTGAATTCATTTTTCACCCCTCCATTCTAGGCAACATAACCAATTGGCGTATGTTTAATGATGATAGTGATATTCTGAGTTTTTTAACATTGGAAGGATCTTACTCTGACCAGGTCATTGATGAATATGAGCATGACAATATGGAAAACAAGTATTTTGAGTAAAATAACTTGCCTAAACCTGTAGTAAAATTGGAAGACTTATATGATCTAAAATATAGATTCAAAAGAATTACCAATTACAAAATTCAGAGCTCTAACTTGATTTTTGAATTAGTGAACATAAGATCTGATCATAAGCCTCAGAACATTAATTTAGGCCTTGTACTTTCACGAGATGAAATATTTTCTTTCATTCATTTGTTGAAAATATGCAAGGATGTATTTGCGTGGGATTATAATGATTTAAAAACCTCTGACACATCCATCATTAAACACACCATTCCTATGCTGCCAGATGTCAAGCCAATTCAACAAAAGCTTAGGAATATTCACCTTAACTTGGAAGCTCAGATTAAGAATGAACTGAATAAGGTTCTCAAAGCCAAAATCATTTTTCCATTCAGACATTCCAAGTGGGTCTGAAGTCTTGTGCCAGTTAAAAAGAAGAATGGAGATATTCATATTTTTATAGATTTTAGAAATTTAAACAAATCTTGTGAACAGGATAACTTTCCTTTACCTCCATTGGAACAAATTTTACAATTCATTGGGACTTCTAAACTAATGTCTTTCTTAGATGGTTTTTCAGGCTACAATTAGATTCTTGTACATCCGGATGATAGACTGAAAACGACATTCAGGACTACGTGGGGGACCTATGCTTGTCCAAAAATGCCTTTTGGAATGATTAGTGTTGGATCTACTTTGCAAAGAGTCATGGATATTTATCTCGAAGGTTTGATCAATAAGACAATTGTAGGGTATTTAGATGACATTACAATTTATTCTAAATAGAGGAGTAATCATTTACATGATTTAAAGCAAAGCTTTAAAAGATGTAGAAAATTTTGAATCTCCTTAAACCTTAAAAAGTCATTTTTTTCTCTTAATGAAGGTAAGATTTTAGGTTTTATTTTGTCTAAAGAAGAAGTCTACATAGACCCATATAGAATTAAGGCGCTATATTAAATCCCCTTACCACACAACATAAAATCCATGCAATCCTTCATTGGGCAGATTAATTTTTTTTAAATATTTGTCCCTGATTTCTCTCAAATTCTACTTCCCTTATATGTTATGATCAAGAAGAAGTCAATTTTCAAACGAGGACTAATCAAAAGAAAATAATTTGAGTCAATAAAATAGGAAATCGTTGATGCTACTTCGTTATCAGGCCCTAATTTTCTAAACAAATTGTTCTTTATACTTTTGCTTCCAAACAATATTATGCATCATTGTTGACTCAACCTAATGAACAACAAATTGAAGATCAAATTTCCTTATTTAGTTTCAATTTACGGGGACCTGAGGTAAATTATTCAGAGGTTGAGAAACAAGACTTTTTAGTTTGCAAGTCCATTAAAACATTTTAGGACTTTCCTCTTAAAATCACATATAAAAGTAATTGGTCCATTCCCTGCAGTCAGACAATTGCTTATCCAAAAATATTTGGGAGAGAGAAGGGAAAATTGGGTTACCACCCTGCAAGAATATGACCTAGAAATTAAACCAGCTAAAATAGTAAGGGGTCAATGTTTTTGCAGATTAAGTATTGGAGGTTATGACACTTCAACTAGTGATGATTTAGGTAATAATGTTCAAATTACAAAGGTATGCTCCATCGACATTGAATCTCAATATGTTGATTTAGTTTTTTATTTGAAAAATGGTTATGCTCTATTGGAACTCAATTACAAAAAGAAAAGAGCTCTCAGACTTAAAGCTAATTAATATAAGCTTGTCAATGATGTCTGTTTTAAGAGAAAGTATGAGTCTGTTTGGTTTAGATGTCTAGAAAAATATGAAGCAGAAAGAGTGTTGCAGGAGCTACATGATGGACTAGCTGGTGGACACTATGGTGGAGACACCACTGCTCATAAAATTTTGCATGTTGGATACTATTGGCCAACTCTATTCAAGGACTCTCATGCATATGTTAAAAAATGAAAAGTCTTCGAGACTGCTTCAAGAAGACAAAAGAAACTAGCCTTCCCTTTATAGTCAATTAACATTGAGCAACCTTCTGAGCAATGAGGACTAGACATAATACATGAGATTATTCCTAACTCTTCCAAGAATAATAAATAAATATTAACTGCTATGGATTATTTCATTGAATGGATGGAAGAAATACCCCTGAAGGTGGCCAATTTTTAAAACATTATAGAATTTACCGATCAATTTATTATTACCAGGTTTGGTCTTCCTTGTGCCCTTATGTTTGATAATGCATCTTATTTTTTCAGGAATACCATTACTGAACTCTCTTAAAAGAGGTTTTAAACTCAAGTATTCTACAAATTATTACCCTTAAGAAAATGGCTTGGAAAATTTTACTAATAAAAACCTCATTACAATACTCAAGTGAACAGTTGACCAAAATCAAAGAAATTGGCACAAATCTCTAGTTTTTGCTTTATGGGCTAACAAAATCACTCAAAATGTCTCTATAGGCACTTATCCTTTTCAATTAGTGCGTGGAAAAGAAGCTATCCTACCTCCTAATCTAGTTATTCCATCCCTAGCCGTAGTGAAATCTATTGAAGACAAACCTTATTTTTCTTTACAATTAAGGGTGTCCCAAATTCTTAAGCTACAAGAAGAAAGGGATAAAGCTAGAAAAATCCATGCCCATCACCAACAATTGGTTAAATCTTCATTTGATGTATGTTCAGTTAATAAAAAAAATTGGAAATTGGTGATTTAGTTCTAAAATGGGACAAAGTCCATGAAAAAAAGGCAAACACAAAATGTTATAGAAGTTATGGCTAGGTCCATTTTAGATCATTGAGAAACTAGGCCCATCAACATTTATCCTCCGAGATTCACATGGAAAGAGGGATGCTCTTCCCATTAATGGGCTAGTTTTGAAAAAATATTTTTCTTAAGGATATTTATCGTTCTGTAAATATGTAATAATCACATGTAGATAATAGTGTCTCCAGCCTTAATAATAATTAGACAATGCACTTTTGATTCCATATTGGGTCTCTCATTATTTACATGAAATAATACTAGTTGAAGGAGAATTGTTAGAAAGGAATTTTAACATTGAAGTTTTTTACTGTATCTGTTACAAATATTTGAAATCTTTATATCCATTAAGTTGTAAATAATTCACAACTTGACACTTTAAAAAATGATTTTGTCCTATCATTGGCCATAAAAAGTTCTCTTTAAAAGTGTAAAGACTATTTTGAATTTTTAGCATCTTTTTGATTCAATTGCCATCCATTACTCTTGAGTGAATATAACTCCCCATCCACTAATTTAAAAAAAAATAAAGTGTAATTCAAAGATATATAAAACTTGAAAGATAGGAGGTCTCATCATGAGCCGACTTACCATGACCATGGGAAACCAATGAAATTGACATTATCATCACTGGTCACCAAACCAAGATAATGGCTTATGTTTATATAACTATAAGACAAGATGTTTCGTCATGAGTCGACTTGTTCAATATCGTTATAACCTGTCAATGGCATTCTCATAATCTGGTTACTAAGCCAAGAGGTTGGATTTCAAGTAAGATTTAAATTACAAAACTCTAAAAGAAAAATTAATACATCAAAAAATTACTATAAGTGGATGGGATACTCGTACATTTTGGTTAAATGGTAACCCTATTGATGCTATGAACACCTGCTGGCAATAGTGATTCTACTAGTGACAAAAAAGTTCTATCTTAAAAGATAAGATTCTATAGTTCTTAATTTTATCTTTATAACTGACTAAATGATTGATAAAGACAACAAATATTTTCATCAATAACATGTTGTGAAGTAGTTTCCAAAATAATGAGTTATTTCTTTCACAGTAATCTTTACAAATTAAAACTTCAATTATTTTTACCTTTCTAAATCTTTATTTTTAATAGTTAAAATTTCATTTATATTTACATATATAACTGCTTCTCCCCTTATGTTGCAAATTTTTGTACTACTCAATAACCCACTGATTAAGGTTAATAGTACAACTAATAAATAATGGGGACCCTTTTGAATTTAGATAAAATCCCTTATTTTTAACAAAATAAAACAATTTTATTTTTTGCAATAAAAAACATGACTAAATGAGAGAATTCCCTTATCGGAGCTATCATATGAGAGGTTAGGCTCAAAACACATATTCATAAATAAGTTACCCATAGGATTTTACTTTAAGTTCATTAGCAGAAGAACTTTATCATAATATTTCAAATTTCATAACATGTCCCATACGATAAGTTGCGATAAATCCCTCCCTGATTAATGTTTTTAAATATTCAAAGCCTAAAGTAATAAAGCACTTCATCGTGAATATAATAATAAAAGAAATGACCCCATAGGGTTGCCATGTCGCATATCAGAGCTTCCGAATATCAAAATTTTTCATATCAAAATAATCTGATATCCCGATCCTTCAATCCTGTTATATCTCTTTTCACTCATCCTCCGATATATGACATGTCCAATACTCCGATCCTCATATTGATGATATCCTATACTCCCAATCCTATGATACTCTGATAAACCCCTCCTATACATATTGGAACATCCATATCAGAACTTCCTATTAGTTTTCACTCTTTCCAATCCTCAATATCAAATCTCTTATACAAGACCTTTGGTGTCCCTTCCTGCTTATATTTTTAAGTTGTTGCGTTTTATAATAAAAGCCTATTAAAAGGTAATAATATCGCATGTTTCAAAGATACAACCATAATATTTCTCCAATATAATCCTATGATATGCTGACCTGTAAAAAAGCCCATGTGAACACACGTTTTATCATTTAATGGCCAAATGTAATGAATTTATGATTTCGAAGTTCTAAATGTTTTGATTATTGTAGCTTGATATCACTACATTTTTGTCATAAAGACATGAATTGATATGAAATTAGTTATTCGCTCTAAGGAATTCTTCAGTTAAGAAACTTTCCACTTATTCTCTTGTTTTCCCTTGATAGGCCAACCCTAATAAGAAAAGTTGAGCGAAAATGTCTACGAAAACTAAATCGAGGAAGAAACTTGTTATTCAACAACAATTGGTCGCTCCTCCACTTGAAGCTACCAAAATGCCTGCATTACTCTCGAATACAACCTATACTCTTGATGTTGCAAGCTCATCTTGGGAATCCAATTGTAGAATTTTTGAAGATGAACGACCTAGGGTGATAGAGAAAAAAATCACAGTCAATGATCCTACCTTGCTTTCTGAAATTACTTACAGTGACATTACCAATTCATTCCTGCATAGGATTGTAACATGACTCAATAGCATGCCCTATAAATAAATGGTTAAATGGGTTATCGACCATATGAATATTGCAGATAGGAATTTCATGACTCGAAAGAAGACATTCTTTAGGTCATTCACCAATAGTGATTTGAGAAATATGTACCATCTGCCACAACCTCAGAAAAATACGATAAGAAATTTGTACAAAAATTCATGAGTGAACATGAGGATCTATCAGAGATCATCAAAGAATGTAGAAGAGATTGAACAAACACAAGCATTAGGAAAAGGGTATCTATGCTATTGCTTCCCTTTCCAGAGCATTTTGTTATATAGATTTTATGATGTGTAGAATCTATGGTTACCCTAATACCCATAAATTCTCAGACCAATGAGTACCACTAATTGATGATACCTCTAATTGATATATTATGGATTGAGGAAACATATTGTCTTACAATATAGCCACTCAAATCCTTCATTATTGGAGAAAACATACTTTTTCTCATAACATTGTTCCCCCTTTCTGTATGATTTCCTATATAATGGATGCCATTTGTTTCACCTCTGCTTTTAAATCTATGGGATGGAAATGGACCATAGAGGACCATACGCCTATCCATATATATCATGACACACACCGGGAATCTAAATTGCAACCACATTTCTATCAAATTTTCCATAGAGTTATGTTGTCCATTCACCAAAGTGTTTTTTATGAGAAGGCTCTTAGACTTTCACCTGAACACAACAATGATTTATTATCAATCAAAAAATGATTTGGAGAAGAATCCTTCACTTATATCTAGCTCTTCAGTAGTCTTGCAAACCCTCATGTGTTTCCCCTTTATGTTCCTAATAAACTCTTAGCCTGCGAAATTGCCTACCAAACTATAGGGAATGGCCTTTCAAAGGTTTTGAAAGGTGCTAAAAATAAAATGTGGCCTACCTTTACTTTTCAATGTGGTGTCTATTTTCTTGACAATTTCAGACATGCTAGTCTTGAGATTGAAGAAATTCAATGTTTAAATTTCCCAACTATTCCCAATAGACATATGATCCTAATAATACTTCCAAGAATGTCAATGCACAGGAAAAACTTAGGCAATTCATGCATGATCTAGACAAGTTATATTATTTATTTGAATCAGCTTCTATATATGCAAGGGTTGAGAAACAAGTAGCAAGAAAGCTAATTCCCAAGAAATTGACTCAGTTTAATCAGTAAAGAAATAAGAGGGTAGCTTACTTGCCGATGGATTTATTGAAGTTGCATCAACAAAATATAGAACATGATAAAGTCTTGGCTATTACAACATAGGTCCCTATTATATCTTAGACAAAAGAGACATGAATAGACTCTTATTCTCAGGTAGAAGAGACTCTAACAGACAAAAAATTGGATGTAATATGGGAATAGTTCATAAACGAAACAGATCTTAAGAACATGAAGACTACATTGCATAAGAAGATTACACACACCCCTAAAGTTACAGGTAGTACCTCATTTACTACTAGGGCTTCCGATAAAGATTTGGACATTGATGATTTAGAAGTTAGCCTGGTATTCCTGACCTATGAGGTCATTCTAAAAATTGAACAGATTCCTCCTCTTGATGTGTTTTATAGTCCAAAACATAGATCTGTGGTTAGCAGACAGAGAAAAAAAAGGAAAACTGAACATACCCAGGCCTTATTCCCTCGTAACGCTTCTTTTGAAGTAATTTGGAAAGATTCTCAAGCTATTCATAATAAATATTTTAGAAGGCTCTCACAATTTGTAGGAGCATATGGCAGTGCTACTATTGATAAAGCCTCTGAAATACAACAACTCCTAATGGAGAAATATGAAAGAATTATGCAGCTAGAACATTGTTTAAGGAATTAGAAACAAATAATTTGCTCAACATTGGCAAGGACAACTTGTAGAGCTTCAAAGTAATTTTAATGAATTAATGATTCAACATGAATCTGATTTGAAAAGATGGGATACTCAAATCTAGGAACTTCAACAAAAGAGTGAACAGTTAAAAGTGAATCCTGAGATAGTTGAATTTAAGAAGGAAGAAGGGGAACTAGACAATCTCCTTGCTCAATAACAAGTTATTTTATGTTAAAAAATGGCCATTATCCATCACTTATGAAAATCAAGTGATTCATTAGTGAATCAATTGTCTAATCTAAGGACATACTATAAGGAGGTTGAGGAGAAAATTTTAGATTATATATTATGGAAATATAGTACTGAAGGGAGATCAGTTAATCTCCCAAAAATTGAAGAACCACATAAAGAATTTTTCTTTCAAGAGTGGGGAATATTACTCCAGCATGCATAAATGGAAATTTTCAATGCCAGTGATAATCCAAACAATCTCACTGAATCTATCAATGACAGTTTATTGCATGCGAACCTTATTCCATACTGCCCTGAGGAAAATTTGCCCGATGTTAAATTGTTAACTAAAACATGAGAGGAGTTATCAAAGAAGAAAGTTGAAAGCATCAAGAATTTGTCAAAGCTTGACTGAGAATGTCACTGGAATTTCTTAGTTACACCTCATAGTCAGTGGCTAATGCTAAGGTGTCTCTCCAACACTACCACTCAAATTCTTCCTTCACTTAGCGATGCGATATTCACTGTACGGATGCACATACAACCTCATTATCCACCCGAATTAAATCCAATGACAGATATGTGTGAACTTTGGTATCATATGGGAGAGCAACCTTCATCTCACCCATAGTCAAGTTGTTAGAACTAAAATCTCTTCTTGTCTTTAACTTTATTTTAATCCTAGTTTGTTAAAACCACTCCAGTCTTTTATGGTACTTTACTATATTTGTATTTTCATTATAAACTATAAATACCCTTCATTAATATGAAGAATTGGCTCTGAATTTTGGTAGGAAATATTTTAGTTTTCACAATTGTAGCTTGAAGTGATCTTAATAGAAAGTTGAATGATTATTGTTTCTCTCATGAGCGGAGTCAACATATATCGGGTACTACTATCTATGTATTATTATTGTGTTTATGAGTTGAATGGTTATCTTAATTATGTTTATCATATATGTTTTTGCAAGCACTGAGGTATTTGTCACTATTGATGTGTTTGATTGAAATATTTTAAGTATATGCAGGAACAGTGAAATCTTATATATGAAATGATTTTCATCAACTAATTTAATTATATATTTAATTAAACTAGTTATCCTTGTTTGTTTTAACCTCATAAATGATTTGATGATCTATATTTTCATGCTAAATGTGAGATCTTTCTAAAGTCACATATATAGAGAAAGCTTTCTCGAGATAGATATTTTAAGTCTATTTATTCTTTATTTCTTAGCTTTATTTACATCATTAGCCCTACACTTATATATCTCATCCATTTTTATAACCTATATTAAGGGAAACTCATCCCATAAACCTAATCAGAGCCACCATTCCAAATGGAAAAGGAGTTTCTCTAAGTTCCCGACCAAGTGGTTGTTAGGACCCAGAATTGACCAATTTTGACCTTATATTTCCATCATAATATTATCCTTTTCAGTCATAAGTTATAAGCTTTGATCACACAATGACTTGATCACCCCAAGGTATGGAGTAATTTCCCACATATCTATATTTTTAATTGTTCACTGCATACTCGTAAGTACCTTTGTATTTATCTTGGGAAAGCTGACTAAATTGCTAAGTAATTGTCTTAAGCCCGCAGGAATTATAACCTATAGTTGCTGTAACACCAGAAACAGCAACTATGCAGTTGCTGCAACGCCAGAAGCAGCAACTACGCAGTTGATATAGTCAGCAACAGAAATCACCTAAAGCGGGTATTTTGCATCAGCTGGGAATAACAACGGAAACTATCTGAGGAACGCTGAAGTGGCTGAATCAAGCAATTGTCCAAAGCAAGTAGAACACAGTTACCAGGACTCAGAACCAGAATAACACGGGGAATCGGCGAAGGGAATGTACGTATCCCAAGGAAGACAGTCGAAGACAGTTACCAGCTGTGTAACAGCCAAAACCTAAACAAAGAATATATCGTCATATTGTTGCAACAACATCTCTGTAATTCTTATTTTTGATTAAACGGGTCAACCAATTGAACCGTAACAATCTATTGTAATAGATGTCTCCTCTATAAAGAGGAGACATCTACATTAGTCAGGGAGTAGTCTGTAAGAGCATTTTGTAAGAATATCAGCAAATCTGAACTTTGTAAGAAGAGCTTCGGCGTAAATCACATTAAAACGACCATTGTCGACGCGTTTCGAACCAACTAGTGTGGTTCATCATCAGGATGTTCTGAGTATTTAAGCTATTCTCCGCGATCTGGGGAATCTTGTGAGAGGGACTGGGCCCATCTTCCTCACAAGATTCACCCATTTACTTTGTTGTCAAGTGTGTAATTCTATGATAGTTTCTTTTTGCAGATACTCTATTTGGATTCTGTAGCATTACCTCTTGCAATTCTGTTTTGCTAGCACTCTGTTTTATTAAGTTATTTGAAGTTATGAAAGCGTGTTTCACCGGTGAATCTGAGTGCAGTGTGTGTTAGAAATCTGATTCCAGGGGCAGGTGCTGAACATCCTCACCTGGAGGATAGCGTCTTGATCCTCTGCCAACAGAGCATCCATTTCTTTGTTTCTTAGATCTGTAATTTTAATCAACTCCTTTTATTTTATCAGCACTGTGATAACCTAGTACAAGAACTAAGTATACTACAGCTTTCGATGCTTTTAGAATTTAAGTACAAACAGTACGCAGTGGCCTTTGGAATAAAAAGACTTTCCCAGGTTGACAATTAATGTGGTACTTGATTGTTTAATTAATAAACAATTCAACTAGCCAACAGTGGTTTTCCTCGATGTTCGGGCTAATAATTTCGAGCCTTCAACA
The DNA here is from genome assembly GCA_000404065.3 of Pinus taeda. Classification (NCBI taxonomy): domain Eukaryota; kingdom Viridiplantae; phylum Streptophyta; class Pinopsida; order Pinales; family Pinaceae; genus Pinus; species Pinus taeda. The sequence goes on from APFE030512848.1 coordinate 44,857, forward strand.
AGACATCAATTTGCAAACTGTATGTAGACAGAGTTTGAAATGTCCATGCTAAGAGAGTTGTATTTCTTCTTGGGATTTAAAATTTCCTAGTCACAAAATGGAGTGTTTATCTCCCATTCCAATTACCTACGAGAAACTATGAAAATGTTTCAGTTGAAATATTTCAATCCAATTAGCACACCTATGGTTACAAGTTGTAAATTATGCAAGGAAGATGAGACACCACTAGTAAATCAAACTAAATTCATATCCATGATAGGAACCTTGTTGTATCTCACATCTTGGTGACCAATATCATGCAAGTGGTGGTTCTTGTGACTATATCTCAAGCTTTCCTTCATGAGAGTCATGTCATCAGTGTCAAAAGGATATTTAAATATCTTTAAGGTACAACAAATTATGGACTATGGTATGCTAAAATTTTAGAGTTTAAGTTGAAGGCCTACATTGATGCTAATTGGGCAGACAATATTGATGACAGAAAGAGCACCTCAGGTGTAGGATTCTTTTTTGGAAATTTCTTAGTGTCATGGGTTAGAAAGAAAGAAGCCTCCATTTTTTTATCAAATGCTAAAGAAAAGTATATTTCAGTTTCCACTTGTTACTCGCAAATCTATCGATGAAGCAAACCTTGAATAATATTAAGGTAGATTTTACAAATCCTATTCCAATAATGTGTTATAATACAAGTTCCATCAGTATCTCTAAGAAACTTATCATGCATTCAAAGACCAAGCATATCCCTATTAGGTTCCATTTCTTAAGGGAACAAGTTGCAGCCAATGTTGTTAGACTTGAATATGTGGCCACTAAAGACCAAATTGTAGATATCTTTACTAAGCCACTGGCAAGATAACCCTTTGAATATCTCAGGCAATAGATAGGATTTGTGACTCCTCCTCGTGAATCAATTCTGTGTGTGTTGGAGTTGGCTTGTGGAGGCCTAACCCAGGTTCAACATTAGTTAGCCAAACAAATCCCTACACTACTCGCCCTTTTAGCATCAGCCTATCGAGTGCAGACTGAAGTCTCACCCAAAGTAGTATGGGGGGATGTTGGAACCAAGTTTCCGCACCCTTGATATGGATGTGATTTCGGTTTATTCCAAATATACCTACCTTCACGCGGGTTTCTTATACCTATGCTCTACCCTTCGGTACCTTTGTGAGATGTTACAATCGGCTACCATGCAACCCTAACTAGGGGTTGATATGCTTTTGCATTGCTAGGGCAACAAACTGTGATATTTCCCAAACTACGCTAAGTATCTTATTTATCTTATTAACAAATCTTAGTTAGCTTCACATAAACATATGTTATTACTTGTGTTCTCTTAATGAATAGATTTATACACATTTGCACATCATATAATAATTATAAGTGAAGTTCATACCAAATATAACAGATGCATAAACAAGAAATAAAGACATAGAAATTATAGAATACTTCTCTTTATTTATAATTCCAGATGCTTACAGACTCGACCTGTCCTGAGCACTCATCTCTAGGGGTCCACACACTCAGTTGCAGACTTCTAGGCATCTGTGCACTCAGCTACAGAGCCTCTACCTATGCCACAACCAAAAACTTGGACTTCTATTCAGAGCTATCTCTCATACATCATATCTTTCTTCATGTTGAATCTTTATTGATTGTATTAACTTACTTAGACCTTCGCCTTATTTATACAATCTCATGATCTGCGGACCATGAGTAGATCTTTTACAACCAACATTACATTATCAAAATAAGGGAAGACAACCCTTTGACTTTTCAACACTAAGCACTCCGCGACCACAAAACGTGGAGTCTTTACATTAGGATTACAAAATTTGGACCAAAATATGGGTTTTAAGCCCCAAAACTACCCTTGGGGGATAGTGCGCCCAATAGGCCCCCAACACAAACATCGTGACTTGCCCTCGAGTCACTCTACAGGTGCGGAGATCTTAGCGCGAAGACCTCCCAGATATGTTCGAATCACCACAACATCGGTAGCATGTTGGAAATAATACTAAGAGGGGGGTGAATCAATATTATCAAATCTATAACTTCTTTGTTTCTATAGTCAGATTTATATATCAGATTTTTGGTAACATTATTCAGTATATTGCTAATTCCAACATTATAGCTAATAGTCATCTCTGTCTCCTTTAATAATAAGAAAATATGTTTACAATCTTGTACTGGTGCAGTCTCATACTAGTATGCAGGCTTCTACCTGTAGAAGGTTACAACCTACTCTCATTCTCTAGCTTCTACTGGAAGGGAGCTACAACCCCCTAGCTCTTGTACTAGTCAATATGTTTACTAGTAGATAGGTGCTAACCTACAGAAAACTCCACTCTGCCACCAAGGACCATGTTTTCATGAATTTTCAGACTGGATGCTCCCGACACATGTCAAGACATATGAAGACCTTGACTCATCAATAACCCATCATAAATTTAGAAACTCAAACTTCATCAACCAACAAGCAGTTAATCTGAAACAATCATATCACTATCACCAAAACACTATTCTGAACCCAAAAACCTGCATCATCAATCAAAACTAGCTGTAACCTCAAAAACCATGCATTAGAGTGTATATAGTACTTGGCTGAACCCAAGTTATGTGTTCACATTACTTCCGTTAATCAAACCTACGTATACATTCAGAACTACTGCAAACATAAAATTTTGAATCAAGTCTATACAAATTAGCAATATACTGAATATCTACTATTAGCTTACAGATCTTTACACAGGAAACGGCGAAGATCACTTCTTCTCACTTATATAATCAATCAATCAAATACCAGTGTCCTTATTCATTTAGTTTTACATTCAAATCTAAGAATAATTCATTGACAGACAAAAGTAAAATAGCAGTGGGAATAAATCAACAATACTGATCTGATGGATCAATCATCTCTGAACATCAAGCCTTTCTTTTGTATACGCTACTTGAAAGAACAAAAGATGTGTGTATATGCTCTTTGCTCGAGACGAACCTATGTACAAATATGCAAATATTGACTCAGAACTTTGCTGCAATTCGATACTTCAGACAAACCTAGAGCATGATAGATAATGAATAAAACAGGTGCAAAACATCAGATCTAGCCTCAACCAATATCAGATCATTCAAGAATAATTCATTTCAGGTCTCATGATCCTGATCCAATATTGAACTCAGGCTGCACATAAATATTTCAGATCTAGTCCCAAACATAACCCTGCAACATAAAATATGCTTCATATAGAAGTATTCCTTAGAATCTTATTCACTCGCACTTCTAGCCTTATGATACTCTCTTCTTTATAAAGTTTTTGGCCTTTCTCAATATCATGAACCGAATCCACTTAGGACCAATACCTTGGATCAAATACCATTATCCAAATACCTCAGACTAAATACCCTTGGTCAATATCATGGTCCAAAGATACCTCGACCAAAACCATGGTTTTCGACATGTACACACTTTGTCTTCTGTGGGAGTGTGTGTGTACATTATACGCTCCTTTTATTCTATTAACCCACATGTATATGTCTCTTGGACAAAGTGAACCATCATATACCTCTTAAACCACTCTCTTTCTTCAATCTCTAGAGTCTGATGTATAAGTTAACCTGTGAGTGAGTTGTTCTACTACAAATGGGTTGCCATCAAGTACAACACATACATCATAATGCCAATAATCTCCCCCTTTGGACTTGATGGCAACCATGTTGGTGTTGATTACTGCAAGCTATAGAAATTGTTAGAGATAACAACCAACACCAAAATACTCTCCCCCTTTGTCATCAAGGGCAAAGGGCAGACCAAGATATTCTCCCCCTTTGATATGAAGGGAAAATAAGTGACCAAAGTTAAGGATTTCATATCTGATCAGCTGAATATAAACATTGATCATGGTACCCCTAGGCATATGTTGAATTCACTGATGTTGAGATGCACTGAACCGTCCATGCTCCCCCTGAGCACATGCAGAGTCTGCAAAAATATTTTTGAAAAGAATAACATGGCTCTATAACTCACCTATGTGAGTTTTACCTTCCTATCACCAATGACTCATACATACATCAATCTCCCAATCAAGTGGGGATATACCAAATTTGACTCATTCACTCAACCAAGTGGGGATATACTAATTGTTTATACATGAAAAAAATACAATAAATATTACATCATCCATCCCATGCGAAGTGGGGATATAAATTACATCGTTTGTCCAATATGACTCATTCAAATGTATGAGAAGTCATATCACACCCTAGACTTTTACATGACTTAAGAAACAAATGGTATAAATGTCTAAAGCCGTAGTTGGACTCAGCAACCATAATGCCAACAATGAAGAATGCATGTGAAGGCTAATGCTCCCCCTGAACCTATGCTACCTGCGCATTGTTAACAAATCATTAATCAAGGCATCTTTGTCAGCCAGATAAAAATTAATGAACAGAGCATATCGTCAGACAATAATTATCAACATTAGATAGAGCACTCGTATCAGAGTCTGACACACCATTTTTCCTGACATAAAAACATATACGCTCCTTTAGCCACAGAAACGCGCATGTATACGTGACTATACTTCATGAAACCCGCGTATAATAACCTTCCTATGAAAAAATAGATTTAACAGCAAGATGATGCAACAACTATTCCCAACTTTTGTCTTAGATATTCAAATGTTTCTCTAGGCAGTGGTTTAGTGAATATATCAGCAACTTGTTCTTTGGAGGGGACATACTTCAATTCGACCTTTTGTTCAAGCACTTGTTCTCGTAAAAAATGGTACTTGATGGGTGTGCTCTTGGTCTTGGAGTGCATGACTGGATTCCTTGAAATACTGATGGCACTTGTATTATCACATATAATGGAGATGGGTGGAGTACATGTTATATGAATGTCTTGCAAAGTTTGCATCATCCAAAGTAGTTGTGTGCAGCAAGATGCATCAGCCACATATTCTTCTTCAGCTGTAGATAAAGCAATTGAACTTTGTTTCATGCTGAACCAAAACACTAACCTCGAACCCATATAGAATGAACCACCACTAGTGCTTTTTCTATCATCAACACTTCCGAGCCAATCTGTATATGTATATGCATGAAGAGTGAGATCTGCATCTCTAGGATACCATAGTCCAAATTCCTGAGTTCCTAGAAGATATTTGAAGATTCTTTTGACTGCCTAAATGTGTGATTCCTTTGGATTTGCTTCGAATCTTCCAACTATTCTTACTACATGCATGATGTCAGGTCAGGTACCTATTAAATAAAGTAGACTGCCAATGATGGATCTATAAGTTGATTGATGTACTGTTGGTGAGTCATCATCTGAGCTAAAACTGCATCCTGTTACCATTGGAGTACATACAGGTTTAGAATCTTCCATTCCGTACTTTTCCAAGATCTGCTTGAGATATTTGGTTTGTGAAAGAAAAATACCATCTTTAGTTTGCTAAACTTGTAGACCAAGAAAATAGGTAAGTTCACCAAGAAAAGACACTTCAAATTCTTGTTGTATTACTGAAGAAAAATTATAATTATGGATTCTTCGTTGCTACCAAAAATGATATCATCAACATAAACAATAATAATTAGCAATTTATCATTTTCAATCTTTGTATATAAATTTCTATCTGCAGAACCTTTTATAAAACCTTGCTGGTGTAAATATTTGTCAAGGCGGTAATACCAAGCCCTTGGAGCCTCTTTTAGAGCATAGAGAGCCTTTTTGAGTCCGCATACAAGTTTTGCATCATTTTCAAGAATGAATCCTTCTCGATGTTCAATAAAAACTTCTTCTTCTAAATCTCCATTAAGGCTGATTTTAAAATTTGGTATACTTTGAATTTCCGAAAACTGGAAAGAGAAATAAACATTCTTATGGCTTCAAGTCTGGTAACAGGTGCAAAATTTTCTTCAAAATCTATACCTTCTTATTCAGCATACCCTTTACAATCAAGTCTAGCCTTATTTCTAATGACTTCTCCATTTTCATTCAGCTTGTTCTTGAATATCCATTTGGTTCCTATAATATTGTTATCATGAGTTCTAGGAACTAATCCCCAAGTGTCATTCTTTTCAATTTTCTCAAGTGCTTCATCCATGGGCTTGACCCAACATTCATCTTTGCATGCTTCATTTACATTTTGAGGTTTGGTGGAGGATAGTAATGCTAGATAGCTTGAGGTCCCTATAATAGTTCTTATTGTCTGAATACTTGCCTCCTTTTCCCATAAAATTTGAGTTTCTAGATGATTTTTTTGAACATACATGAACAGAGTCTTTTCTTTTGTCATTATATCTTCTTCTGGTGCTTCATTGGTTTCTTCTTCAATATGATTTTTATCTGATCTGGGAAAGTAATCCCCATCTTCCTCATTGTCATAATCTTCCGTTGATTTTATCTATTTTGGATTTTTGCATGCTTCATCAACTACAACATAAATGCTTTCAACAATTTTCCCAAGCCTTTTCTTGTAACATTTATATCCTTTACTTCTGGAAGAATAAACAAGAAGAATACCTTCATCTACTCTGGGTTCAAACTTACCAAGTTTTTCATCAGTCCTTTTGATAAAACATTTTCTTCCAAAAACTTTAAAGTATTTTACAGTAGGAGTCATACCATACCAAATTTCATGTGGAGTTTGAGTGTTATTTACCCGAACATTTGCTTTGTTGAGAATAGTCATGGTGATGAATGTAGCTTCACCCCAGAAGGTTGCAGGAGTTCCCGATTCATCTAGCTTAGCTCGAGCCATTTGTTGAAATGTTTTGTTCATTCTTTCTACCACACTATTTTGCTAAGGAGTTCTTGCGGTGGAAAATTGCCTTTTTATTCCATGTTGTTCACAAAAGTCAAAGAATTCGTTCGATATAAATTCCCCTCCTCGATCAGATCTGACGTATTTTATTTTTCGATCTGATTCATTTTCAACCAAAGCTTTGAAGGCTTGGAACTTTTCAAACCCTTCATCTTTATACTTCAGAAGATCTATCCAACACATTCTTGAAAAATCATCAATGAACAAAATAAAGTATTCTTCTCCACGAGGTGACTTTCTCCTTGTTGGTCCACATAAATCAGTATGTACAAGTTCAAGAGGCTTACTAGCTGACCCTTCTTTTTCCATGAAGTGAACTCTAGTTTGCTTACCGATTCGACATGGTTTTCATATTGTATTTTCTGGGATGTTGATATCTGGAAAATCACGAACAACCTTGAGTCTGCATGCTTTTCTTATTTGAGAAAAGCTTAGATGTCGCAATATTCTATGCCATAGCCAGTTTTCATCATTTTTGCTTAGATAACATTGTTGTTGTCCTCCTTTGAGTATGTATAAGTTGTTTTGAGTTCTTGTACCTTTGATCATGGTTTCTCCTATATCAAGTTCATGAACAACACATCCATTTGATCGAAACACCACCTCATTTCCTTGATCACACATTTGACTGACACTCAATAGGTTATGCCTTAAACCATCTACATACATAACATTTCCAGCTTTAACCTTTTCTTTCAAGAAAATAGAACCCTTACCTTTTATGATAACTGGAGTGTCATTTCCAAATGAGACATTCTTTTCCTTTTCTAAGGCATTATATGAGTGAAGTTTATCTTTGTCACCTGTCATGTGTTTGGAGCATCCATTGTCGATGTACCATTAATTTTCATGTCCTTCTACATAGAAGGCTATACTACATCTTTTTGTTTGAAATTCTTTCCTTCTCCATATCTTGGAATTTAATGGCATTTACTTCTTTTGAGGTGTTTGCCAAAATTTTCTCCTGCATTCAGATTCTTCATGACCAAAGTTGTTACAGATCGAGCATTCTATTTCATTTTCAAGAGTAGAAAAGTTATTATAGGAACTTCTCTTGATCCTTGTTACATTCCTCTGATTTCGTACTTCTCTAGTCATGATGGTTTTGTAAGCAATGCATTGAGAAAATTTGTACCCAAAATAATGACATGTAAAACATTGCCCATTAAAGAAGTTTCTCCGACCGTCGAATCTATTTACCCGTTGATTTTAGTTTCTATTGATTTTTACCTAAGGTTGGTTGTGGCTTCTATTGATATTCATCCTTGGAGAAAATTGAGTATGATTTACCTGGTGATCATCTTTATACCTTTGCTGACAATTATCGTGCTTTTCACTAGTCTTTGTTGCATCAAGATAACTTTTGGTGGAGGTTGACGACTTCTGTGATTGAGATGCTTCTTCAGTATATCCAAGACCTGTCCATTGGGTGTGGAGCCTAATTATCTTCTGTATTCAAAGGTATTGCTGCAATGGATGCCAGCTCATAATGGGGCAACAACACCGCCCATAAAATATTCGTTGCAGTGGGGGTCCAAGGGGGGGTGGATGCAACCTTTGGGAGCCTCTGCCTGGCGAGGCGATCGGGGGCAGTGCCCTTGAAGCTAAGAATAGATGTAAAATTGCCTTATAAAATGTTGTAATTTCATAGTCAATCTGGGTTGTTCATTAGGCTGAGATCTGAAGGTAGAAGTTATGTTTAATTTAGGTTTTTTGGCCCTAGAAGGAAACCACTCATTATATATGAGGGAATTGTATTGCATCTATGTATATATGTATTCAGAGTGAGGAAGAGAGAGGAGATTGAGAGTGAAGAGGGAATTACAACGGATCTACTGTAGGTTGTATCTCTTCAGTTTGCTGGATAATATAAAAGGAAGGATTGGATGTTTCTCCGTGGACGTAGCCCAAACTGGGTGAGCCACGTGTATTTGTGTCTCTGTTGTTTTATGCATTTTTTGTGTTTATATTTCTGCAATATTTTATGTGTTCCATTGTTCTGTAATATATAATTTTCTAACAACTAGTATCAAAGTCGGAGGTATATTTGGCTAATAAACTCACAGGAGAGAAGGATTCCTGGTTTGAGTGGGAGCAACGGCAGAAGATGGTGCGTTTAGGGTCAAAAAATTCAACGACCAAAACTACTAGCTGTGGAAGATGCAGATGGAAGATTATCTGTATCAGAAAGATTTATACCAACCATTCAGTGGAAAGACAAAGAAGCTGACGAGTATGACAGACGCAGAATGGGATATTCTCAACAGAAAAGAACTTGGAACAATACGGCTGTGCCTAGCAATGTCGGTAGCGTTTAATATTTCAAAGGAAACAACAACAGAGGGTTTAATTTTGACATTGGCCAAACTATATGAAAAACCCTCGGCCTCAAATAAGGTATTTCCTATGAATCATTTATTTAATATGAAGATGTCAGAAGGTGGATCTGTTGCTGATCATTTAAATGAATTTAATACAGTTACCAGTCAGTTAAGTTCTGTAGGGGTAACTTTTGATGATAAATTTAGGGCTCTGTTGTTTCTGTGCTCATTGCCAGAAAGTTGGAATGGTCTAGTTATGGCCATTAGTAACTCTGTCTCTGGATCTAGTACTTTAAAGTTTGATGATGTTGTCGGTGAAATCCTTATTGAGGAAATGCGACAAAAAAGCACTAGTAAGACATAAGGTAATGCTTTGACTGCAGAGACTAGGGGAAGAAAAATGGAAAGAGGAAAGAGCCAGGATATCAAATTAAGTCAAGAAAAGGCATATCCAAGTCCAAATTGGTGATAGTGCGGTGGAAATGAGTTAAGCAAGGACACCTAAAGAAAGACTGCAAGTATCGGAAGGGAAAAGAAGGAGACGCGCAGCGAGAAATTAATCATGAAGAAAATGTAACAGGTGATGTGTTGCAAGATGCTTTGACTCTTTCTTTGGAAAATATTATTGATGCCTGGGTTGTAGATTCAGGGGCCTCATTCAATGCCACACATGATAAGAAACATTTTCATGATTATGTTCAAGGAGATTTTGTACATGTTCAATTGGGTGATGATAAACTCTATAAAATCATTGGAATGGGTACAGTTTTCATAAAACGGAAAAATGGAAATCAATGGCTATTTAAGGAGGTAAGGCATGTTCCAGATCTAAAGAAAAATCTAATTTCAACAAGGCAATTGGGAGGTGAAGGTTGCGTAACTACTTTCACAAATAAAACATGGAAGGTCACCAAAGGATCCCTGGTAATAGAGAAAGGAGGAAAGGTTGGTACATTGTATTTATGCAATGGTATTTCTAATTTCGTTAATGATTTAATCTCTACAGGAGAAGATATAGCATTGTGGCATCATAGGCTCAGGCACATGAGTGAGAAGGGGATGTAGATTCTTCACTCAAGAAATTTGTTGCCAAGTTTGAAGCATGTTGATTTAAAATTCTGTGAGAATTGTGTTTATGGAAAACAGAAGAGAGTCATATTCCTTAGAGTTAGGAAAGAAAAGAAGACCAAAAAATTAGAGCTTTTGCATAAAGATGTACGGGGACCTGCTCAGGTATCATCTCTTGGTGGCTTTTGTTATTATGTTACTTTTATTGATGATGCAACCTGAGAAACCTAGATTTATTGTATTCGAAATAAATCTAATGTATTTGGTACGTTCAAGAAATGCAAAGATTTGGTTGAAAATGAGACAGGAAAATGGTTGAAGTGTCTCAGATCAGAAAATGGAGGTGAATATTGCAGCAAAGAGTTTGATAAGTACTGTTTAGAGAATGGAATTCATAGAGAGAAGATAGTTCCACGAACACCACAAGAAAATGGTGTGTTAGAAAGGATGAACAGGACAATCATGGAGCGTGCAAGGTGCATGAGATTGCCTGCAGGATTGCCTTTACAATTTTGGGTAGATGCTATAGATACTGCTATTTATCTAATAAGCAGAGGGCCTTCAAGTTCCTTGGATGGTGGTATTCCAAAGGAGGCATGGACAGGTAAAAAGGTAAACTACTCTTTTTTAAATACTTTTGGTTGTGAAGCCTTTGTCCACGTTAATAAAGAAAATAGAACAAAGCTTGAGGCAAAATCAAAGAAATGTACCTTTGTTGGATATGGTGTTAATGATTTTGGTTATCGCTTATATGATTACGGAAAACACAAAATCATTAGGAGCAGAGATGTCATATTCAATGCAAAGGTTTTGTATAAGGATCAACTGCAGAAAAAGAAAATAGAGAATACACAGTGCTTGACGAGATCACAGGAAAAGTGATGGTGCCTGAAAATCATAATGATAAACAGATAGAACAATAAACACAACAACAACAAGCACCTCAAACACCTGCAAGTGGTGTTAGAAGATCTACTAGGATAAGTAGACCCCTTGAGCGATACTCTCCTTCATTATATTATGTATTGTTGACTAATTCTGGGGGACCAGAATGTTATGAACAAGCAGTGCAGGTAGAAACGAGGAAGAAGTGGGAGCAAGCCATGAAAGAGGATATGGACTCCTTAGCACATAACCAGACTTGGGACTTAGTTAGGTTTCCTGCAGGTAAAACAACATTGCAGAATAAATGGGTTTACATGTTGAAGGAAGAATATGGAGGTAGAAAAAGGTATAAAGCTAGACATGTGGCGAAAGGGTTTGCACAGAAAAAGGGTATAGACTTTGATGAGATATTTTCTCCTGTTGTTAAAATGACTTCAATTAGAACTATTTAAAGTCTAGTAGCAACTGAAGATTTGCATCTTGACCAGTTAGATGTAAAGACAACCTTTCTCCATGGGGATTTGGAGGAAGAGATATATATGCAGCAGCCACAAGGATATGAGGTAAAAGGGAAGGAGAAACTAGTGTGCAGGTTGAAGAAGAGCGTGTATGGCTTAAAACAAGCTCCAAGGTAGTGGTATCTAAAATTTGACATGTTTATGTCTGAACAAGGTTATACTAGATGTCACTCTGATCATTGTGTTTATCTCAAAAGGCAAACTGATGGAAGCTATATTATATTGTTATTGTATGTAGACGACATGCTCATTGTAGGTCCTAACATGGAGGAAATAAATTTTCTCAAAATAAAATTGGAAAACTCATTTGTAATGAAGGATTTGGGTGTTGGAAAACAAATCCTTGGTATGAGAATAACCAGAGACAAGAAGAATCACAAACTAACATTGTCTCAAAGTGAGTACATAGAAAATGTGTTGAAAAGGTTTAATATGCAGAATGCAAAACCAGTTAGTATACCTTTGGCTAGCTATTTCAAATTAAGTAAGGAGGAATGTCCCAAGACTCAGGAAGAAATGGCTCATATGTCTAAAGTTCCATATGCATCAGCAGTTGGAAGCTTAATGTATAAAATGGTCTGCACAAGGCCTACTATTGCACATGCAGTGGGAGTTGTAAGCATGTACATGAACAATCCAAGAAAAGAACATTGGATGGCGGTGAAATGGATTCTCAGGTATTTGAGAGGTACCACAAATCAAGCATTATGATTTGGTGGTTCAAACATTGCTCTACATGGATATGTTGATGCAGATATGGCAGGTGATAGAGTTAACAGGAGGAGCACAATAGGGTTTGTGTTTACTGTAGGTGGAACAGATATTAGCTGGATCTCAGAACTGTAAAGTGTTGTTGTACTCTCAAGAACAAAAGCAGAGTATGTTGCTGCTACAGAGGCTAGTAAAGAAATGATTTGGCTACAAAGGTTTCTGAATGAATTAGGCAAGAAGCAGGAGTTGGGCAAGTTATACAGTGACAGCCAGAGTGCCATAAATCTTGCAAAGAACTTTTCATTTCATTCCAAGACTAAACATATACAGCTCAAGTACCTTTTCATACAGTCAGCGTTGGAAGATGGACAGTTGAAGCTGAAAATTATACACACTAGCCAGAATCCTGCAGATATGTTAACAAAAGTTGTAACCAAGGAGAAACTGAGAATTTTCTCAGTTTCAATTAGTCTTCAAGTATGATGAAGAAGGTGAGAAACAACCAGGTCCAAAGTGGAGTCATTGTCCAGCAAATGAAGCAGTGGTGGAGTTTCTATAATCAGTCTCCAAGTGGGAGATTGTTGGGTGTGGAGCCTGATTATCTTTTGTATTTAAAGGTATCACTGCATTAGACCCCAACTCATAATGGGGTGGCAATGCCGCCTGTAAAATATTCGCTGCTGGGGGGTCAAGGGGGTGCAGTTGTGACCTTTGGGAGCCCCTACCTGGTGGGGGGATCGGGGGCAGCGCCCCTGAAGCTAAGAATATATGTAAAATTGCCTTGTAAAACGTTGTAATTTCGTAGTCAATCTAGGCCGTTCATTAGGCGGAGATCTAATGGTAGAAGTTATGTTTAATTTAGGGTTTTTTGTCCTAGAAGGCAACCCCTTGCTATATATGAGGGAATTGTATTGCGTCTATGTATATATGTATTCTGAGGTAGGAAGATAGAGGAGATTGAGAGCGAAGAGGGAATTACAGCGGATCTACTGTAGGTTGTATCTCTTCAGTTTGTTGGATAATATAAAAGGAAGGACTGGATGTTTCTCCGTGGACGTAGCCCAAACTAGGTGAACCACATATATCTGTGTCTCTCTTGTTTTATGTGTTTTCTGTGTTTATATTTCTGCAATATTTTATGTGTTCCATTGCTCTGTAATATATAATATTCTAACATTGTCTTTATCAGAGGAGAACGTTGAACTTTGATAATTTCATTTAAAGTTTCTGATCCTTTATCAAATCTAAGATTGAGAGATTTTTTTTTCTCAAGATCTTTTCGTAGACCCACAATTTCACATTCTAGTTTTTCATTGTGTTTTTCTTTTTCAGAAGGTTGGTATGTCAAGGTATCTATGATCATATTCTTCATGAAAGTTTTCCTCTTCTAAAGCATCCCAAAAATTATCATTGTCATAAGCCATGAAAAGTCTATAATCATAATTATTGGAAAAACCATCATTCTCCCAAAAGTCATTGCTATCATAAGCCAAGAGAAGTTTGTAATCTTGTCTAGTTTCATCTTCATCACTGTTAGATAAACCATTGCTATCTTCATGAGTATAGTAATGCCTATTCACAACTGGTTTCCTATTCCCTTTTGCATATTCTTTTCCTTTTTCATATTTATCTTTATGAGGACATCTGGCAGCATAATGACCAACTCTACCACAAGCAAAGCATTCGAAAGGTAGCTTACCTCTGAACCTTTTAGAACCCCATTGAAGCTTCTTGACAAAATTTACCTCATCTGCCTCTTCTGAAATGTGTCCTGATTCATTGTGTTCTTCCTTTTCTTTTCCTTTTGCTGAAGCTTTAAATGCGGCTTCTCTCATATCAGATCGACCTCATTTTTTCATCTCAAAAACAGTTAGGATTCTGTGAAGCTGTGTCATAGTGATACTCTGCAAATCCTATTTTTCTTCTATGGCAGACACTTTTGATTCAAATTTAGTAGACAAGGATCTCAAAATTTTCTCAACTAAGGTATCTTCGTTTATTTCTTCACCCAGATTCTTCATGCAATTAAGAACTTCATCTATACATAAGAAGTAACTAGCTATACTCTCATCACTATGCATCTTAAGAGCTTCATACTGAATTCTGAGAGTTTGAAGCTTAGGATGTTTTACCTGAGAGTCTCCTTCATAGCTCTGAATGATTTTGTCCCATATCTCTTTGGTTGATTTGAGCTGCATGATTTTGACAAACTCTGATTGTGACAAACTTCCCAATAAAGTATTTACAGCTTTGGCATTGGTTTCATATTTCTTTTTACATGCCGTGTCGGTAGGAATTACTATTGGAAAATTACATCCTCCTTCCATAATTTCCCAGACAACTGTTCCAAGAGATTGTAGATAGGTTGTGGTTCTTATTTTCCAATAAACAAAGTTGCTCCCCTAAAAGATTGGCGGTCTGATGGATACCATGCTTTCATGATTATACATCTTCATGGATCTTCCTTAAATCGATCAAGCTTCTTATGAAGGACATGCTCTAATACCAATTGTTGGAAATAATATTGGGAGAGGGGTGAATCAATATTATCAAATCTATAACTAGTCCATTTCTATAGTCAAATTCATATACGCTACTTCATTGAAGGTAACTCACATGTACACGCAGCTGTATTTAAGGAAACCATAATATATCCAACATACTTATGATTCAGTTAATTCAACATATGTTGATCTTTAATCAGTGCATGAGTACTTCATTAACCATATAAACAGTAACTATGTGCATTAATAACAAAAAAAAAACATCACACATAAGAAACACACATGAACACCAAGATTTAAGGTGGAAACCCAATGTGGGTGAAAACCACCTACTGTTGTCATCTTTGTCTTCTTTTAATAATAAGAAAATATTTTTACAATCTTGTACTGGTGCAGACTCATACTAGTACATACGCTTCTACCTGCAGAAGGTTACAACCTTCTCCCATTCTCTAGCTTCTACTAGAAGGGAGCTACAACCCCCTCTCTCTTGTACTAGCCAATATGTTTGCTAGTACATAGGTGCTAGCCTATAGAAAACTCCACTATTCCACCAGGGACCACATTTCATAAATTTTCAGACTGGATGCTCCTGGCACATATCAAGACATATGAAAACCTTGACTCATCAATAACCCATCAGAAATTTAGAAACCCAAACTTCATCAACCAAAAAGCAGTTAATCCAAAACAATCAAATCAGTGTTAGCAGAACACTGTGTTGAACCCATAAACCTGCATCATCATTCAAAACCAGTTGTAACCTTAAAAACCATGCATCAGAGTGTATACGGTACTTGGCTAAACCCAAGATGCATGTATACACTACTTCCATTAATAAAACCTGCGTATACCTTTAGAACTAATGAAAACATAAAATTTTGAATCAAGTCTGTACCAACCAACAATATACTAAATATCTACTATCAACTTACAGAGATTTACACAGGTAGGGATAGAGATCACTTCTTCTCACTTATATAATCAATCAATCAAATACCAACCTCCTTATTCATTCAGTTTTACATTCTGATCTAAGAAGATTTCATTGGTAGACAACAGTAAAATCACAGTAGCAATAAATCAGAAATACTGATATGATGGATTAGTCATCTCTGGACATCAAGACTTTGTTTTGTATATGCTACTTGAAATAACAGAACCTGCGTGTATACGCTCTTTGGCTAAGATGAACCTCTGTATAGATCTGCAAATATTGACTTAGAACTTTGCTGCAATTCCAAACTTCAGACAAACCCAGATCATGATAGATAAAGAATAAAACAGGTGCAAAACATTAGATCTAGCATCAAACAATATCAAATCATTTAAGAATAAGTCATTTTAGGTCTCATGATCTTGATCCAATATTGAACTCAAGGTGCACATAAATATTTCAGATCTAGTCCCAAACATAACACTACAACATAAAATATGCTTGAGATAGAATTATTCCTTAGAATCTTATTCACTTGCACTCCCGACCTTATGATCCTCTATTCTTTATATATTTTTTGGCCTTTCTCAATATGATGAATTGAATCCACTTAGGACCAATACCTTCGATCAAATACCATGGACCGAATACCTCAAACTAAATACCTTAGGTCAATATCATGGTCCAAAGATACCTTGGACCAAATACCTTGGACAAAAACCATGGTTTTCGACATGTACACACTTTTCCTTTTGTGGGAGTGCATGTTTACATTATACGCTCCTTTTATTTGGTTAACCCGCATGTATAGGCCGCTTGGACAAAGTGAACCAGCGTATACCTCTTAAAACACTCTCTTTCTTCAATCTCTGGAGTCTGATCTGTAAGTTAACCTCTGAGTGAGTTGTTCTACTACAAGTGGGTTTCCATCAAGTAAAACACATACATCATAATGCCAACACAGCACACTAAGCGGCTACCTACTTGACTTCTTCCATGTGTTGTTCGGTGACTGCTGCTAAACTGCTTCTCTAAATATTCTGTTGAGCTGCATATAGTTTTAGGAGCTTCCGTTCAATGGAGGTTGTGATCGCGTATGCCTCATTAGTCCATGGATGTAGGCGCACTTTTAAGACCGCTTCTTTGTGCCAAGCTGCATCCACATATTCCTTGAGCGCCTTTGCCTCCTACATCCTTGCAAGCCTCTATGTAAGGGAAATTCTCTGCGTGGTCCCTTTTACCTCATCGTACCTCTGTTGGAGCTTGCGTGTCTCTATCTCTAGGTGCTCTAGATTCAAGTCCTCCTGTAGGGTAGTTAGAACCTCGAATGAGTGTTCGAACAACTACATCTAGTCTACCACTACATTGTTAATCACCGATTTTGCTATTGTAACAACGATGGTTCATTTTTCCCTAAACTCTGGTGGAGTTGAAGGATGAGCCTTCAACTACAGTATTGTGATCTGTAGGTTCAGCTTGAATTGAACCCCGTGCATTTCTTCTTGAGTGTTGTGCACCCCTGTGGCCAATTTGCAGATGCATGGCTCCATTGGTTCTTCTTCCTGGATGTCCAATTCCAGGACCATCTAGCAAGCTTCCTCCACAACCTGCATTATCTACTTGTTCTTCTCCACTGCCTCATTATGCTGGAGGATCAACTATTCAATGTTGATGAGATGATCTCTCATCACCTGTAGTGCATGATTCTCCCTGGCCCGAAGTCCTGTGATGAATTCATCCTATAAGAGGTAGAGCGTCTCCCGAGGGAGTGTGACCATGTTCAACCCTACCCCTTTCAAACTTCTGACAATGGTTCTATCGGCTTCCTTCTCTATCTTAAGTGCTACATCTGGTAGCACTATCATGTTGGTCACCCTTGAGCGCAACATCTTCTCATCAGCCGAAGTTCCGATCACGAGGCTGGTGGACACTGTGCCAGCCTGTGGAGTGCAAACCTGCAACTTATGCAACTATGTTCGAAGAGCCCCTAATACCAACTACTACTGTTCTTCAAATTGTTGGAGGGCCTCCATAGTGACATCCCTCACCGTTTCTCCGATGTCATGCAAATCCCCTTCATTGAGGGTGATTGGGTCAAAGGACGTCTTTGATGCCTTTTTTTCCTTTCGTGGCACTATTTTCTCTTGTGGCCACAGACACTTGAGCTAGGTTGACATCGTATGTGAGTTTGCTCCACCTTATTCTGTGTCTATCTCTGGTTCATGCGAGGGTGAAGTTTGTCCTTCACACTCTTCTTCTCCTACTTTTTGTTGTTCCACGAGCTTTGTAGCATTGCGCGCTGCCTGGGCCTTAGCCATTTCTTCCTCTTTTTTGCACCTTTCCACCACCTATGCCATTCGAAGCTTTGTCTCTTCCTTCTTATACTGCACGGAGGACTTGTCTGTTTCCACTTCGAAATCAACTGGAGTGCGCCACTTCGGCAGCCAAGACTCAAGGATTATGAAGATCACATCATCTATTTCCAAGTACGGTAGGTTATGCCATGTTTTCGTAGGGTCCTTCCGCGCCCTAATAAAAACATGGTGAAAATCTAAGTTAAACTCTGCAAAGCTCTGTAAACTGGCATAGACTATGGGCGACAACCGCGGGTTGTGATTGATCCCCATCTAAATATTAATATCCATTAGTATCCAAAATATTTTTCTTTCTATGATACACTGTGCATCCCTGGTCTCCCACAATGATGCATACATCGCTACCTCTGGAAGGTCTGGTGCGACCAAAGGCAACTGGCTATCTTCGGGTAGCTCCCATGCCACCAATATGATCAACAATAGGAGCGACGCATAATGAAATGTTTTTCCCTTCTCCTGTGCCTCACGACAGTTCACAAGGAACTCACCACATAGATAGTTTGCCCAGTTTAACTAGATGCCTTCCACACATTGGGCCGCTAGTGAAACCACAGGCACAGGCACCTCATCTGTGTGGCACTTCCACATCACCTTCCCTGCTAGGATTTGTGTCACGACCTTGATAATAGGGTTGTTAATTCTGGAGATGGCGTATCTTCACTTCTTCTTCTCCAACTTGAACCTCTTCTTCTTTGCTTCTGCGAGGGCCAACTCACCACCTTTTCCTTCATAAATATTGGTTTGATCCTCCCCAGAGTAAGGCAGTCATGTAATTCGGTGAATTAGATGTTCTATGATGGGGATGGGCTCTTCTAGCCACAAACACCCATCATGCACCAAGCATAGAAGTTTCCTAATGATGAAGATGATCATTGGGATATGATAGTACTGTGACGCCCAAAGAAGGTTTAGCAACCCTATGTTTTCTACACCTCTGAGCCATGTCTGCAACTCCAATCGAATTGTTCCAGTAGTCTCATCAATCCACTAGCGCATTAGCTTCGTAGTCGCTAAATGAGAGAACTTTTTGTGGTCTGCGAGGTCCCAATCTTCAAACTTTAACACAGGAACCTGTTCCAAGTGTGGTCCCTCAAAAACAAGATTGTCTAGGAGCAGCAGAGTTTTTAGAGAGCTCTTGCTCTCATCTATATCTTTCAGCACCTTGGCTTTACCCTTACGTGGAGGAACATATTTCAGCAGCCTCGTAATAGGGTCTACACCCTGGTTTTCAACTTCCATTTCTTCGCCCTCCTCCACCACCAAGATTTCATCAAATTCCTCCTTGACGGCCTCTAAATTAATGACAGTCCCCTTTTCCTAAAATTGTGAGCTTGGTCCTTTGCGAGTTTCTGAGACATGCACCAGGATCATGGCCAGATTATCCTTCTTAGGTCTCAGTGTGCAGGGTGATTTAGGGACCTCAACAATTATTCTGGTTCTCTCTGGGGCTTCTACCTCCACAATTTCTTGCGCAGCTTCCTTGGGTGTCGATATCATTCTAGTCAGGAGGTCCTCAGTCTCCTTCAATAATGTCTCAAACACTGAACTTGCTCTCAAAGCCTCAAAGTTCGAAAGGTCCATACGAACTTGGTAGCACAATAGCTTCTTGATATGATATAGTGATTCTTGAGTTCACCTTTTTTCTTTACAGAGGCATATCCAATGTGTATATATATATGATTGATATTGTTTATACAATGTTTGTATGTATGTTGCCATATAGTGAGTTAATTCAAGTATTGATTCATCTATTGCAGAATTTTATGATACTTCTATATGCATTTAAATGTCATTTGTTGAGTGAGAGAGGCTTTTACTGATTAAGTTTTGCATAATCCACTTACCAAAATCTAAACATTTGATGCACGACAATATCTATAGGAAATAACAAGTGCTTCAAATGCTTAACCTTCACTGTGAAGATGTTGAGAAGGTTATAGGTGACTATTTCAAGCAAGACAAAACATATGATCTTGTGTTAATGGAAAAAAAGTGTTGCTTCTTAAGACTCACATCATTACATGTTGCCTTACCTGGTTCACTATAGCACTATGGGGGCTTCTCAGCATGGTGAAGAAAATTATTATTTCCAGGAAAAGGGTTGTTTCCTCTAACTATTAAGATGATCAACATGTATGTCATTGTATATACAGGGTATATAGAACCTATTGTATATAATTAAAAAATGTGGGTTGAAATGACAACCCCTAAAAGCTAAACATCTTAGAGACTAAAAATCAAAATTGTTGTAGATTGGTACAAAATTTCCATCACTGATTAAACATTGATGATATAAAAAGAATGAGTGCAACCGACTGGCCCATGAATTCACAATAGTTCAAAAAGCAACAAAAATAAGTTATGTTATTGAGAGAATATGGCCCAATGTGGGTGGGAAATAGAATAATTTTCATTATCATGAAAACAACACTTTATACAGTTAAGAATTAGAATGCATAGAATTTGCTATGGTTTGTTTTGAATGGATTTTCTCCTATGAAATCATGGGGTGCCTTGAAAATAGAAAGAACCATTCAAATTGAAGATGAAAAGGATTGTCATCACTAATAGACTCATGACTGTTATTAGGAATCCAACAAGGTACATAGAATTTGACATTGTCTTCACAACTAATCCGAAGAAATTTTACATTACGCAAAACCTTAATTTTGAACTTAAGAATGGATGGTTTGAATATACAATTGCATTTTGAAAATCGGTATAATTTTAGCACTTGATGGGAGCAAAGTGATGCACCAGATGTCCAATTCTCAACATATGCATGTTGGTATGAATCAAAATTGAATAATACATAAAACATATAGATGTTTGTGTCTACCTCAATAAAGCTTATGGAGACATTTGTATTTGCAAAGTGAGAGTTAAGAAATGGATCATGTTAGGCCCCTATACTACTAGTGTAACCCCTTATTGTTATTATTACAACCCCCTTATTATATTGTTGTACCCATCTAGTCGCTATATTGTTATTATTGTTCCCCATAGAAGCCCACTATTGTTATTATTATGCCCTTAGATTATTATTGTTATGTCGGCTCTGATTATATTATGACCCCTTAGACTCCTATATATAGAAAGGAGGTCTTGTCATTTGTATCA
>APFE030512860.1:0-48985 GCA_000404065.3 Pinus taeda
AAGTTTAAAGGGGGCATTGATAGATAAACTTGACCCTATGGTGGAGTTGAGGTTATGTCAACAGTTATGGTTAACAGTTGTGGTTTTGGGCACTAGTATTTGTGACTCATGGTATTGAACCCATGGTATTACATGTAGTTGAAGCCCTTAAAAGGCTTGTGTATTCTCCATTGTAGGTAGCCATGATTGAGCGGTGCAAGCTTAGGTTGTTGGCCGGCTTGGCTGTATTTTAGCCAAGGACAATAATAGATCTATTGTTGGTTGGTTTTTCCCCCAATTGGGGTTTTCCAGATAATCATGGTGTACATGGTTTGAATGTGTATTTCTTGATTGTTATATTTATTTCTCTTAAACCCTTACAAGTGGTATTAGAGCCAAGTTCCGAAGTTAGCCAAGTGGATGAATCCTCGGAATGCCAAACGAAGGTGGTGGGCCCCGGTAATATCATGATGGGATCCATGGATGAGCTCGGTTAGACAAGCGGTGTGCTCCGGATACTTCATGGACGTGTCCTGGTCCCAACACGGTGAAGAGGAGTTGACTTGGGATAGAGCAAGCTCTCGAGGCAAGTGGTGCTCCATGTAAGGCGTATGCTTCCAAGTTCCAACACATTGGAGCGGAGAATCCTGGTTGGTAGAGAGTGGACGGATGGATAATCGTTTGAGGGGAGGCTCGATGGTCCTTTGTTCGAGGGGAGGATTGTTGGGTATACGACCAAAGTCCCACATTGACTAGAAGTGGGGAGGATCATGGGGATATAAGGATGGACAAATATCTCCATTGGTATGAGGCCTTTTGGGGTAAGTCCAAAAGCAAATCCATGAGGGCTTAGGCCCAAAGTGGACAATATCATACCATTGTGGAGATATGTGGTGTCTAGAGTCCTTACAGGATTTGGGGATTTAGGGAATAAGGGGAGTGAGTAAGGTTTTGTATGTAGGGTATAGGGTTTCAGGAATAGTGTATAGTTTGTGTATGTAAGGTAGGGTTTGGGAGTTTTATGTGTGGGAATGGGAAAATATGAAGGGAATAATGTTTATGGAATCTTGTGTGGGGCATAGGTTTTAGGGAACAACAACTAGGTGAGGAAAGACAACAATAAAATAGTAGAATGTAGAATATATGAGATATTTTAATGACAACTAGGGTTCATTTTTTAAGAGACAAACTCCCCACAAACTAAGTGCAATTTTTTTTTTTTTAAGCAAGAATGGCAATGATACTTAGTTGTAAAGGGGATGAGCTTGTAGATTTAAAGCAATTTGAGGTGACTTGGGGAAGTTGAATGTGATTTTGAGCAATTTGGTAGTGTTTAATAGGTACGCAACGCCCTCAATTAGGTGTGCAACACCAACTGTATGCGCAGCGCCAGTATAATTGTACACTGGCAAAATCTCACAGGTACATAGCGCCAATTGTATGTGCAACGCCAGTGTAATTTTACACTAGCAAAAGCTCACAGGTGTACAACACCTGCAAATTTCTCCAAGAAACGTTGTGACTACCTCCTTTTGCTCAATGACAATTGAAAATCGCATTTTTTAGCTCTCCTTGGCAATTTAATTTCAACAATGAGGGGATATAAGATATAGATGGCATTTTATAGCTTATCAACCCTTTGATTTTTCATTTATCAAAACCCACTTTATAATGTTTATTTGCTTTCCTGAAATACTCTATTTTTGCTGATATTTGACTTTTTGGTTTTTGACAGGTGGACTAATGCTAATCTCTTTGAATTTTTATAGTGGCAGGAGTTGGCAATGTGACTAGGTGACCAGGAGTGGCACATGAACATTTATTACATATAGAAACCCAAATTATATCAAATTACATGAAACACAAATGCTCTGTTTTACCTCAAAACAAGTTTTGAGGTTAAAGAGCGCTATTTAACTTATAAAAAGAAAATTATGATCTTCTGAACTTTATTAACCTCCTCATGTGTCTGCTAACCATTATTATTCATTTTGAATGACCATGGCGAATAACCCTAAGACCTAATGAAACTAAACCCTAGGTCTGGTTTTTATAAATGAAATGAACTGGAATGACTATGAATGATGAAAAGATATGTGAAAACAAGTCAGCAGGTATATAACATGAGGGAAAAATGAAATGAAACCCTACCATCAGTTGATCCATGACCTAATGGAGTGTAACTCATAAAATGAGACACCTAATATGAAATGTAAAAGAGCAATTTTATCACTGATGGCAGTGTGAAAGAACTGACACTAACATTGGCTACAATGGGGATGGTAGCTCCTTGGAGGTGCCAAGAAGCATAGATCTCTGGGATAAGTAGACTAGTGCCTCGTCCATTGGGAAATATAGTCAAGATACTTCAAAAACTGAAAGTGACACTGTGAAAAATGACTCAAGACTCACAATGACACCAAACTCAAAATGATACCAAATTCAAACTTGATATAAAACACTCTACTTTATAGCCTTCACCTCGGGCCCCAAGTTGAAATGAATTGTATATGAGCACTTGCAATGAAAGGAAAACAATATATACAATGATCATTTCATGATTTTTAGATATCACCTCAGAAGAAGTAGCGCTTCAGGAGCCTACCATTGACTTGTCCTCCTGAAAGTCTTGTCCATCCATATCCTTAAGCAGGAATGCATTCTGTCCTCTGTGTGCAGCAATCTTATAAGGTCCCTTCCATAAGTTTTCAAACTTACCACGCTTGCCCTTATCTTCAATTCTAGCATCCCATCGTAACACAACATCCTCCAGCTGGAACTTATCTACCTTTGTTTTCCGATCATAGATATTTTTGATCTTCTCCTTCAATCTGAAAGTATCTTAGATGACTTCCTCCCTTGTCTACTGTAAATGGATCATCTGATTGATTCTTCATTGAAAATCATCCTCCTCACTGCTCGCCTCCTGTCATAAATTCATAACCAGAACTACAAGGGATGTTGGAAAAACTGTATCATTGTCGTAAACAAGTTCAAAGGGAGACATACCTATGGACTTCTTTTGGCTTACCCTATCAACCCACAAAGCATTAACTAACTTTTTATGTCAGCCTCTCTTATTTATTTCCAACAACTTCTTGATGATGTTTACCAATGACTTGTTGGATGATTTGGCCAATCCATTACCTTGCAGGTAATATGTTGTGGAGTGGCCCAAGGTAATATTATACTTACTGCAAAATTCGATCATCTTATTGGATTTGAATGCAGCTACATTATCTGTTATGATTTTATTAGGACAACTGAAATGAGATAAAATATTTGATTCCAAGAACTGACTGATTACTGTATTTGTTGCTTGCATGGTTGGGATTGCCTTGATCCACCTGGTAAAGTAGTCGGTTGCTGTTAGGATCCACTTGTGCTGTGCCGACAATGTTGGATGGATTTCCCCAATAAAATATAATCCCCACTGCTGAAATGGTGCATTGACTTCAACCGGTTTTAGAGGAAAGGGTAGCAATTTTCTCTTACCTTGAAAGAGCTAACATTCATGATAGCTCATGATTGTTTTGTACACATCTGAAAAAAAGGTTTGGCCAGTAATAGCTCACTCTCAATATTTTATTTGCTGTTGTCTTCCAGAATAAGTGACCACCACAATCACCCTTGTGAAATTCACTCATCACCTACTGGGCTTCGTCTTCAATTAAAAAGTTTAGCAAAACTCCTCTTGGATCCTTCCAATAGAGGGCATTATTCAAAATGCATAATTTAGAAGCTTTAAGTTTGAGAGTTCTACCTTTGTTTTTTGTCATTTTCGGAGGTGGTGAGAGGTGCCAGAGTACATACAATATGTTTGAATACCACGGTGACTTTAGAAACATCTCAGACACTTGAATCAGGGAGCTTTCTTCTTCCTCTTTTGACATAGCAGCAATCGGATTTATATCTAAAGCATGCAAATTTGACTCTGCCATTAACCTTGCCAGGCCTTGGCCTTTAATCAACTTTATAGGCTTGATCTCCAAATCATATTCTAGCATGGCTACAATCCACTTTCCTCATCTTCCTTTCGGATTGGTTTGTATCAGCACATCTTTTACCACTGCATTAGGAACGTATGCAATGATGTGGGAGTGCAGAGTATACACTAGGAAATCCTTCAATGCTTTGACAAGTGCAAGGGCCTGTTTTTTAATTATGTCATACCGCAAGGCAACATCTCTAATGATCTAGCCGAAAAATGCAATAGACCTCTCTGACTCATCTCACTTTTGCATTAAAACTACTGCCAAGGTATGCTCGAATGCAAATGAGAACAAAATGAAATCTTGCGTGTAATTGGGGCTAATCAAAACTAGAGCTGTAGAGACAACATACTTTACCAAATTGAATGATTTGATAGCCTCCCTCATCCACTTCACTATGCTGTCTTTTTTCAACATATTAGTTTTCTCTCTTAAATGTTCAACTATATTAGGAATAAACCTTCGTAACAAATTCATCTTACCATTAAAAGCTTGTATTTCTTTCTTGTTCCTTGGAAAATCAATCTATTGACTTACTTACACCCATGAAGGATTAATATGGATTCCTTCCTTTGAGATAATGTGGCCAAGCAGCTTCCCTTCATCCATGGCGAAGAGACTTTTCTTAGGATTGAGTGATATCCCAAATTTTCTGCACCGCTGAAAGATAATCCTCAAATGGTGAAGGTCCTCGTCATTGGAACCTGAAAAAACTGTCAAATCATCTATATATACAACAAAAAATACATCTTTTTCATTTGCAAATGCAATAACCATCGCTTGCTGAAATGTAGTTCCAGCGTTCTTCAAACCAAACGGCATTTTAGCATAATGAAATGTTCCCTAGGGTGTGGTAAATGTAGTCTTATCTCGGTCATCTTCATTCACTAAAATTTGATTGTATCCTAAATATCCATCGAGTAGTGACATATGAGATGCTCCAACTACTCTCTGAAGGATATGATCCATCTTCGGCAGTGGGTAATTGTCCTTCAATGAGACTTTATTCAAATTCGAGAAATCAATACACAATTTGATCTCCTCGGTTTTCTTTCTTACAGGAAAAAGGTTTGAAATCCAATCAAAAAATCTAATTGGGACAATTACACCAGGCTTATACAATCTATTTACATCTTTTTCAATGGAAAGCAACAATTTGGGATTGATTCTTCTCAGCTTCGGTCGGAATGGTTTCTGATTTGGCTTTATTGGAATAGTGTGTTGGATTATGTCTTTGTCATAGACTTTGAGATCTGAATAATCCCAAGAAAATATGTCAGAAAATTCAGACAACAAAATAATGTATTTGGCTTTTACCTCGGGTGACAAAGCTTTGGACAATTTTACAAATTTCAGATGATCAATTGTCCCAATACACACATCTTCAACTCCTTTTTCTATAGGCAGCAAACTTAGCTTTCTGGCCACATCATCTTGATCAAAGATTTCCTCCAAAGGCATGAGACCTTTAGGAATTACATTGTCTTTCAGCTGCCAAACTTCCATCTGGTTCACCTCCATGTCTTTCTCATTTCTGTCATGTTCATTATCAATTGAAGCATCCTTATAATTCCCTTCATTCTGTAAAAAAGAATTGATCTCCTTATCATCCCCGAACACCTACCAATATCTTAGATTGTCTGGAACAACAGGGTGGTGTTTGATATGGATCTCGAACTTCTTGTTGGAATTCATCGAAACCTTCATGTTACTTGCAGCCATGGCAAGCGCATCTGCAATGACATTTTGAGTACGAGGTATTGTTGTCAAAGTATAGTCTAGAAACATTCTTAAGATATCTGTTGTGTGTGGAGCATGATTGTTCAGAGGTCTTTGTTTCAGCCGGATGTATACCCCAGGAAGTTTTGTACACCCCTCCACGCAGGGGGGCGCGGGGGGGCCGATCCCCCCCGGCTGGGGGGTCCGAGGGCCAGTGGTCCCCCGGCGGGGGCTCAGGGGCAGCGCCCCCGAAGCTAAAAACAGATGTAAATTTGCCTTGTAAAAGTATAGTAATTTCTAGTCAATCTAAGTCGTTCATTAGGCAGATGATCTGACGGTAGAACTTATGTTTAGTTTAGGGTTTTTTGCCCTAGAAGGCAACCCCTCTCTTTGTATGAGGACATTGTATTTGAGGTGGTGATAGATGTGTATGCTGTGTGAGCGAGAAACAGAGAGGTGAGACTGTGAGAGAAAATAGAGGATATTACAGCGGATTTGCTGTAGGTTGTGTCTCTTCATTTTGCTGGATAATAGAAAGGAAGGACTGGCAGTTCGAGGTGGACGTAACCCAAACTGGGTGAACCACGTATATCTGTGTCTCTCTTGTTTTGTGCGTTTTCTGTGTTTATATTTCTGCAATATTTTATGTGTTCCATTGCTCCGTAATATATAATTTTCTAACAAGTATATGGTAACTAGATAAATCCACACATCAGTTCAGAGGTGACAGAGTCATGGAACAGAATAATAGAATGATGGGACAAAGGTCTATTGCTCATAATCAGAAGTTTGATAAAGGTGAATTTGTGAAGATCTATACACGAGTTGGTCAAGGCCAAGTCATGTATACACACACGTACAAAGAAGCAAAGTCACGTACATGTTGGTGCACTAATTTAAGAATACCAAGGGTCCTTACCATGGTATTAGCCCACAATATTGAACACAGTCATGATTACTTGATCCCATCCAAGATTACCACCAACACTAGTGTAGTTTTGAGCCATGGTATTGTATAAGGCTCTAACTATATAAGGAGGTGAAGATCAAAGTGCTAAGTGTACATGTGTAAGGGTTTTTTTGATGAATACTTCAATTTGAAGCATATTTGCATTATAAGGGCCATAGTTGACACATAGATATGAAATTATTATGCACCAATGAATACAATAATGGCTTAGGGTCATGAGACCTGGAATGACTTTCCATTGTATGGTGCGCTCATGGATTGACAAGATCTAAGTATTGATGCATGTTTTTATCTTCGAATATTATGATCTGGGTATTTCTGAAGTTCTTAAGAGTTGTGCAATTTTAGGTCAACATTTGCAGAGCTATACAGAGGTTGGTCTTGGTTAAGTCATGTATACATGCAGGTTTGTTTCTTCAAAGTCACATACATAAAGGAAGGGTTTCCGTTCATAAATGACTGATCAACCTGATTAGTGTTGTTGTATCTATGGTGTTTATCAACAATGTCCTCATGTTGATCTGGATTGAGTGATAATATATGAAGTAGAACTAATTCAATTATGAAGTTGAATTTGGTTACATGTTTATTAGTTGAAAAGATTATTGAGCCTACTAACTATATGAGGGTTGTGAATGCTAACAGAATATTTCAAAATAACTCTGGTCAACTCTATATTTGATTAAAAATTACAAGTTTTTAGTATATTGATATCTATATGCATGTTTCTCTACAGAAAAGTTTGTATACACATGGGTTGCCTTAAGTGAAGTAGTGTATACATGTTTCCATACAAATGACTAGGGTTGCAGTTGATTTTGTGTGTTGATTTTGTATTCTAAGTTGACTTTTGTGTTTTGGTTACAGTGATCTCACTCTTCTTTTTGAATTAAGTTGGTGATATATTTAGTTGATCGACAAGTTCTGATGTATTAAACTAGGTGGATCGAGTGTGAATTTGTGAAACATGGTCCACGAATGTTGTTGAGGGTTGGAGCCTTCAGTGAGGAAGTCGAAGCTTCCTACTAGTAGTAGCTGGTAATCAGATTAGGGTGTTGGAGCTCCCTTCCAGTAAGAGTTGGAGAATGAGTGAAGGTTTTAGCCTTCAGTTGGTGGGTGCCTTTGTATTAGCGTGACTCTATGCCAGTACAAGAATGTAAGAAGTTTTTGATATTAGTAAGTTTTAATATTCAGACGACAATTGTTGGGTGCCAAACATGCATATTTTTTCCCTCCATTTTCACTCTCTCTCACTTTGTTAATATCATTTATATTCACTAATCTCTCTAAACGCACAAGGTAAACCTTCTTCCATTGTCTTCCTGGAATATTTAATTAATGAAGTAATAGTCAAGGATATTTTATGAA
Source organism: Pinus taeda (assembly GCA_000404065.3). Taxonomy (NCBI): domain Eukaryota; kingdom Viridiplantae; phylum Streptophyta; class Pinopsida; order Pinales; family Pinaceae; genus Pinus; species Pinus taeda. The sequence continues at coordinate 8,029 of APFE030512860.1, forward strand.
ACCAACTCACAAAAGGATAGAAAAGATAGATAAATGCCTTTAAAATAAGCCTCTTCAAGGGGAAATCTTCTTTACATTACACAAATTAACAATTCTTGGATGATAAAAATGACAAGACCTCCTTTCTATATATAGGAGTCTAAAGGGTCATAATATAATCAGAGGCAACATAACAATAATAATGTAAGGGCACAATAATAACAATATGAGGACTGCATGGGCACAAAAATATAATAAGGGTGTTGTACTAATAACAATAAGGGGTTACACTAGTAGTATAGGGACCTAACATGCCCCTCTCCTTCAAAAATTGTTGTCCTCAATGCATGAGTAGTTCTTGATGCTTTTGTATAAGATTCTTGTCCTCCCATGTGAAATATTCAGTGGGTAAGTTCTTCCACTTGATGAGATATTCTGAAATTGATTGATTTCATAGCTATTGGGTTCTTGTTTTTGTGACTGCTCCTGGATCCAATATGGTTTTTCCTTCCTCATTAAGTTCTGGCAATATTGTTTGAATTGGGATCTTCTGCAACTTCTTCCTTCTTCTATTCATCCCTTTCTTCATTTATCCAATCTGGTTGGATAATAGAAATAGCACAAAACAATGCTTCCACATCCTCATCCTTTCTTGAGAGTGCATCTGCCACAACATTTTTCTTCCCATTTTTGTAGATTATTTCAAAGTCATAACCCAACATATTTGTGACCCATTTTTGTTGCTCTTCAGAGGATAATATTTGTTCTAAAAAGTATTTAAGACTATCATGATCCATTTTTACCTTGAAGTGTCTTCCCATTAGGTAAGGTCACCATTTCTTAAGTGCATGTAGTATTGCCAACATTTTCTTCTCATAAATAGCTTGCTTGAGATGTAGCCGTAAAAATACCCAATCGCCTAAATCAAAACTTCTTTCACTTCGATGTTGATCCATCTATTATTTCATTCAATTCTACACCAAAGTGTCGTTATCCTTTAAAAGTTGGAGAACTTGTTGTTGATGCTCGATGTGATCTTTCACTTCTTGAATATTTTTCTTCTTGATATGTCCTTCTATGTTAAGAATTTGAGGAGATGTAATTTCTTCCAATGCATTACAAGATATGGTTGGATTAATTTCTTGATGCTCAATGTGATCTTTCACTTTTTGAACATTTTTCTTATTCATATTTCCCTCTATCTTGAGAGTTTAAGGAATGGTAATTTCTACCAATGCATTATTAGCTATGGTCAGATTCATTTCTTGATGCTTGATGTGATCTTTCACTTCTTGAACATTTTTATTCTTGATATGTCCTTCTATCTTGATAGTTTGAGGAGTGGTAATTCTTGCCAATGCTTTACAAGATATGGTTGGATTCATTTGTTCTTTCTCAGGGGTTGGTTTCTGGTGTATATCCTCTTCTTTTGATGTTTCTTGATCCTTTTCTTCCTCCTCTCCACAATCAATGTAAAATAATTTTTCATAAGCACACTTATGAGCTTTAATGTATTTGTTATCACAATTGTAACAAAGCCCATTTTCTCTTTTTTCTTCCAATTTTTGTGCTGTCAACCTTGTAGGTTGTGGAAGGCTAGGAGAAACAAAACTTCCATCTTTATAGTTGTGAGGGGTAGACTTCCTTGTTTCCATAATTTTGGTTTCCACTTTTCTTGGATACATGAATGCCTTCTCCAATGAATTAGGTTCCCAAATATGAACCTCATGTTGAATGTTATCCTTTAAAGTCCCTATGGAGACCTCAATCCTTTGCTTCTCTGGAATATCATTTTCCATTATATTCAATTTTTGAGAGTCCTCAGTGGGCTCTGCCATTGAACACTTTTGTTTCAGATTTATTAATTGGCTAAAGAAGGTGTTGCTCTTTGTATCATCATAATGTGTTATCATTTTCTTCATGAAAATTGACCAGGTAACAAGTTGTTTACAAGAACAAAGCCCTTTATACCATAAAAATTGATCTGGTTCTAAATATGAAGATGCAATATCTATGTTGGGCATGGAATCCACCTGTGGCATGTTTAGGGGCTCAAATCCCAAGTTTTGAGTTGATATTGTTGTAAAGCTCCACAAATTGTGGGTGCAAAATGTATGTTAGAGTCATAGGGATATCTACCCTAGTTTTGAATGTAATTTCGGCCTACCCATGGTTCGTAGACCATGGGATTGCATAAATAGAGCGAGGCTATAAGTTGAAAAAATAAGGGAATAGAGAATAGGCATGAAAGGTCTTAGAGATTAAGTCGAATTATGAAGTGTGTCTTGTGTCGTAGATTAGGAAAAGGCTCTGCAGCTGAGTGCGCAGAGGTCCAGTAGAGTCTGCAGCTGAGTGCGAAGACCTCTGCAACTTAGTGTGTAAGGTGGAGTCAAGTCTGTAACTGGAGAAGAGAATAATAAAATAGTTGCATTCCAAATTCTGTGTATCTGTTCTTGAGTTATTACATGTTTGATATCAATTTCTAATGTATTGTTTATTTACTGTGTGCACTGGTATGAATGATTTATATTGCTAAGTTAATCAACTGATAGTGAATTACTAGTAAGGACTAGGGTAACAACACTGTTTGGCCCCCGAGTAGGGCTACACAAAGGCATCACCTCAGACTACAAGGAATGGTTAAGTGCATGAAGCAACATGTGCACAGAGTCAAACCACGGACCACTTGAACCCATAAGACATCTCTAGGGTGTGAAAACCTGGTTCTAGCTTCCTCCCATACTACTTCGGGTGAGACCTCAGTCCATGCTCTGCGGATTGTTGCCGAAAGGGCCAATAGTACCAGGATTTATTTGGCTAAATCACCTGTAAACCTGGGTCAAGCCCCAACAAGTCAACAAATGGTTCCATTTCTAGGACCGAGATCTGCATAAGGGATGTCTGGTGTTGTGTCACTGGAATCTGACAAGGAAAGAAATTGAAGGGTAGTTGGACAGAAAGATTCACGAGTTCGCAGCACAGGAAAACATGAATCGCCTTGTATCAAAGGAATAGTGGTTAGATCACTACTTATATATGGACATCCATGAAATTTTATTTACATCCTTCCCCTCTGAGTTGTATGAGTGAATCGCGAAGCTAGCAGATAGTCAGGGAAGGTGTAGGCTCGACAAACAGATTGTGTGGACTCCAGAATTGGTGTGTAGACTAGAAGCATCAGAAGGTAAGATAGTGCATGCTGTGGACCATTGGCTCGATTGAATTATAGGAGGTTTTATCACCAAATTTGTGGTAGATACTTCAGTCAGCTAGAGTAAGGCAGAACTACACTTCCTCAAAGGACCGCGAGGTAAGTACATTAAATCTTTGAACACTTGGATTAAAATGCTATTGTGTGAAAAGAGGGTTATGTGAATAAATTGATGTTTGGGGCTATGTGAAGTGGGAGAATCTATAGAAATGAAGGTAGCATAGGATAGAAAATAACCCCTTGATTTTGCCTCAACGAGAAGGCAAGGAAGTGCTCGTGAAAGTTTCTTTGAGAAGCGCAATCAGTCTGATAAGCTAGCAAATTCCGCACATACCACCCCCACCTACACCACCACCAATATCACCATCTTCACCTCCATCTCCACCCACACCACCTCTGTCACCACCATAGTTTAATATGGCAAGCGCAATAAAATTGTTGGTACTTAGAGGAGTAGGGAACAAAGATCCAAACCAATTTTTGTGCATGGTAAAATCTGTATGGGAAGCACATGGAGTCGTGGATGACAATATAAAGAAGGCAACGTTGGTAAGCACACTGTAGGATCATGCACTAACATGGTACATTAAGCATTCTAATTACCATCCAAACGCGGGGATCATAGATATCCAGGCTGTGCTGAATAGGGAATTTAGCAAGCCAAAATCAGAGACACAATTGATTATCGAGTTTAAGGAAATCATGATGCTTCTAGGTGAGACCCCATGGGATTTGGATTAGAGACTGAAGAGTATGATTCTCGAAGACAACATTACCTTGATGGGTGGACAATGTCGTGCATGGTTTGTAGCATCACTAACGCTGCATTTGAGGATGGCACTGTCACAACAGAAGTTATCCACCTAGGCCGAAACTTTGGAGATTGCAATGAGACTGCACAAGACCCCAATACAAGATCCTGGCTTGGGAGTCCAACAAATCTACGCGAAATTGAAAAATTTGTGTCTGGAAATGAAAATTTTGAAACAGGATAGGACAAATTGGTTGGAGGTGCATGAGGAGGTATGGTGCATAAAATGCAAAGGCTAGGGGCATGAAAAGGACCATTGTCTAGTCTTAGCAAACTACTTGGTGGGAGGAGGGCTGATGCCATTAAGACCACAGACACAAGAAGGACCGAGCATGGTGCCTACATTATGGTGCGCGATTTGTCAGATAGGAGGAAAACATGCTATGGATAATTGTCATCTCTTATAGAAGTATACACAGACATCCCAACAGTTGTTCTGTAGCTTTTGTAGATCAGTAGGCCATGATGAGCGCACCTACAAAAGGTATGATCTGATGATGGATCAGACTCCTACCTACAGAGTGTAGACTGAAATGTGAGCCCTCGATCAAAATATAGGGATGGCGCATACTAGATTTTAGGGGCGTAGATGATGTCAAGGTGGAATGGGACTAGGAAGGGGTCACAGACAACTGATTTTTTACAATTGCGAAGGGCCAAGGCATTATGCCCAGGATTGTACAAATCCAACAAGAGAATCATGTTTATATTATACTCAGTTTGATCATGAGAGGGAGGACTACCCTACATTGATAGCGGGGCTACGTGATAAAGGGATACTCCAGCCTCCCCCCTGACTTAAAATTTACAAATGATGAAGTCTAAGCCATACAAGGACAACCTGAATGTAAACATTGTGCTCCGAAGCGGTATCACGACAAGAGATGACAAGGGTAAGTAGCCAGAAAAAAGTGCCTGGGTTCACAAGGCACCAATGAAGGAACTAGAGTTTGATTTACAGCGCGTGAAGGAGACATTCATGGAAGCTAAGAAGAGCTTCACGGAGGCCTCCACTTTAGGTAGTAGGGATTAACTGGAATTAGAGATGGATCCTTCAATGCTCACTACATTTCTGGATACATGTATGAAGCTACTGCATGACAGCAAGGATGTGAAAGGACTACAGGAACTTATCACTAGGTGCGTCGGGTTAGGAGAATTGCACATAGTCCAGAATCTTGGGAAACATACATCATGAACAGGAAGGGAAATGATATTGACTCCGCAAATTAGAGAATATGAAATGGATCAAGTGATTCTGGATTTAGAATCAGACGCGAACGCATTGCCAACATTGACATGGGAGTGCATGGGCAGGCCTGCGTTGCAGTGGTCCCCTATTCAATTGCGAATGGTGAACCAGTAGAAGATTCTACCGATGGGAAGATTGCAGCACCGCAAGAGAAAAGGTCATTGGTGAGGGTCATGCTTGTGACGAAGTTGTAAGGTCCATCACCAATGTCACATATGGCGACGGTCTTTAAAAAAATATTGTTGTAAGTGTATATAGTGATGCTACTTTACATTTTGTCATCAAATCAATTTTCAATGACACTTTTGGTGAGGTTCATTAAAGTCCCATCACTAATTCTCTCTTTGGTGACACTTTTGGTGAGGATCGTTAAAGGCCCATTACTAATTCTATCTTTGGTGACACTTCTAGTGACAATATTTTATTGACCATCACCAATGATCTTTTTGGTTACTTTTGGTGATGGTCAATAAATTTTCATCATCATTTATCATTCCAATGAGTTTTTTATGACACTTCATGCCTCTGACGGACCTTTAAGGTCCATCACCAATGTTGCATATGGTGATGGTCTTTAAAAAATCGCTATTGTAAGTGTATATAGTGATGGTCCTTTAAGGTTTGTCACCAAAGCCATTTTCAATGACACTTTTGGTGAAGTTCGTTAATTTCCCATCACTAATTCTCTCTTTGGTGACACTTTTGGTGAGGGTCGTTAAATTCCCATCACTAATTTTCTCTTTGGTGACACTTCGAGTGACGATCTTTTATTGACCCGTACAAATGCTCTTTTTGGTTACTTTTGGTGATGGTAAAAAAATGTTCTTCATCATTGGTCCTTCCAATGAATTTTTGATGATGCTATGTACCTATTACTATATTTTTTGTCAAAATATAATGATTTAAGACCATTGTTGTGGAGTATTTTTCATTACGTGTCCAAGGTCATAGTGGTTATAATATCCAGTCAATTTGTTAAGAAGTAATTAGTGTGTATCATTTCCCTCAAGTCATAAGAATATAGTCTTCCTATAAGTCAACACATGATTCACCTCTATTAGGTTTATTATCTAGCAAATTTACTTTATATAAAGTTCCACTAGTGTGTGTAGGAACTATATTATGTAATACATAATCAAGCTCTATCAATTCTATTAATGAGAGAGACCTAGCACTTCTCAACACTCATGGCACACCTTAACATGCTTTGGAAGAATACGCTAACATTCCTTGGGACCTCACATGTCTTGGAACATCTTTGTACCTAGAACATCTTGCCATTTGTAGGACACCAAAGCACATGTTGGCATGCCATGGCATAGCATAGCACTCCCATATCATGTGTTGGAATTCCCTATAGTCCCTAGCATGCCCTGGAACTCCTTGGCATAATAATACATTGATAAAAATTAGCACTTGGCACACATTGGCACTTGGCATGTATTGGAACATATTATTAGTGTGCCAAGCATGCCCTTTTTGAAAAAGATAAAGTCCTTACTTATTAACCCTCTTATGTGTTAATTTCCTTTCATTTTAGTTTGGTTATTCCTTTTGTTTCCTTGAAACTACTTCACGCATATTGGCATACTCTAGCAGCCTGCACATCGTAGCATGTCTTAGCACCTGGAATGCCTTGCCACTATTTGGCACATGTTAGCACACCACGGAACTACCTAGCACACTCTAGCACTTCTCGACATTCCCTGATATTCCCTGGCATGTCTTACCCATTCTTAGCATACCTTGTCACTCCCTCCTTGGCATTAAAAATAGCACTGATTGAAACTCCCCAACACACCCTCATATTCATTCACTTCCATGCATTTTGACCTAGTGCTCTCTTGTGTTGTCCTAGTACTGCCTAACACTCAGCATGCATTGGCACTCTCTAGCACACGTTAGCACTCATAAGTGAAGAATGAAACCTGTAACCAATGTTATTAGACTTGGAATAGACAATAAATCGGTAAGGAAAAAGAGCTAAGAGTTTTAATCAGATTGCGGAAAAATCGGAAAAAAATCAGGAAAAAATCAGTGAATTCAATAAATAAAAATATACACATATATTGAATTAAAAAAAATTACTTTTTCATTGATATTCAGTAAAGCCATGTCCAAACAATTCATAATATCAATAGATGTCCAAAATATCATGAATGAATAAGCATCACATATATGTTTTGAGTCAAAATATGATCCAAAGTACTGAGTCATGACTCCTAACTAGTGACTACATAGAACTAGAAGAAACTGCTTCTAAAAGTTTACAAACAACTGCATACTAATAAGAAAAAATCAGTAACTAAGAGTCTAAGACTCTTAAGAGTGAGAACTAGAAGTGATTCCTCCCACTCCTCCACTTGCTTGACTCTCAAAGTTCTTCAAGTCACGTAGCCTTAAAAGAGGAGCCTCCTCTAATTGGACCCAATCTATTGCATTTGTAGTTTGCAAATCTATCTCTTCAAGGTCTATCGGTGAGTGATACAAACCTATCATTATCATGAGACATTGAAATGTGAATTTAAGTTTCACTTTGAACTTTAAAGTTTAAACTTTAAATTCCAAATCAAATAATGAAACCTTCAAATTCAAGCTCTCACCTAGTATTTTCTTGTTGTGAAGTTGTAGATTGTAATGGAAAAAGACAAGGTCATTTAAGTTATTTTATTTCAATCTGTTGCGCTTCTTAGAATGTATGTTCTCAAACATGCTCCAGTTGCACTCATAACTAAAAGAACTACATGCTTGGTTTAATATTTGACTGGCAAATCTCTTCAATTCTGGCGTATCACTACAAAAGTTTTTCCACCAAATACCTAGCAAGTGGCAAGGTTTTGTGAGTAGACATACTAAATACTAAATAGTAAAAACTTAAAAATACAACAAAATTTAATAAAACATTTAACATACAAAATAAAGTTTAAACAAATTTAATGAACTGGTAAAGCCTTCGAGCCTCAAAGGGTGCCTGGCAGCACCTTAGACCTTTCTCATATAACACTGGTATATGGAAATAATTTAGGTGGTGCTCTATAATCCTATAGTTGTGAAAAGATGCGACTTTGAAATTTTGGATCAGGGAAGCACCTTTCCATGCATTTCATAAGTCCTTTGTCAACCTCCCCATCCTCATTAAATTTTCTCTTATCATAAAAATACTATGGGTTTAAGAAGTATCTAGCAACATGTAAGGGGGAATGAAATTTCCTATCCCAATGTGCATCAATAATGTCCCAAAGAGGCATATACTTTGCCTCCTCATCCCCATATCTTCTTTTGATGGGCTCCTTTGTGAGATCCATTGCCTCATAAATGTAACCCATAGTGGGTTTGTCACCATCAACCATCCTGAAAGTTCTAGATTTCAAATTTAAATTAATATGAAACATTGAAAGTAAAAATAAGCTTGAAATGACATTTAAAACATGAAAAATTTAACATACTTGAAGTACTTGAGAACTCTAACAAGGAACTCCATCACAACAATAATCTCTTCTGCATATTTCCAAAAACCGTCATTAAACACAAGTGTAACAACTTCAATGCCTTCAAGTGTCTTGGAATGTTTAGATTCCATCCACTTAGGTCCTAAGGACATCCTCTTCAAATTTATCTTTTACTCAACCGCAAATTGCCTGCAGGTCGAACAATTTCTTTACCTTCAGTGTATTTTCTCATGGTGTTTAGGATAATAATGTGGTTCTATAGGTATTTGGTTATGGATTTTTCCTTCTCCACCACCTCATGTATCCAAGGAAGCTTGCTAATGTCCTGAAGCATTAAATCTATACAATGGGAAACATAATAGGTCCAAAAACTATTGGGGTGCCTAATCTCAAAAAGTCTACTAGTAGCCATATAATTAGCTACATTGTCCGTGACAATTTGTAAAACATGTTCTTCTCCCACTTCTTGAACGGCTTCGTCCATCATCCCACAAATAAGTTATACAATCTTAACCTTGTCTGAGGCATCCACTGATTTGAGAAACATTGTACCTACTGGACAAGATACAAGGAGATTTATTAAAGTTCTAGTCCTCTCATTTGTCCATCCATCACTCATGATCATGCACCCTATTTCTACTGATGATGAACGGAACTCATATAGCACAAGCATGGCATCTTCAACACTTTCTAATAGCAAATTTTTCCTAATGATTTCTAATGAAGGAGCTTTGAACCCTGGACCTGCAATAGCAACTGCATCAATCATAGCTTGCCAATAAGGACTTATGGCACAGTGGAAAGGTACGTCAGAATAGTACCAAAAGTTAACAATGGCCTTCCTTGCTTAACTATGGATATTCTTTTTCCAACCAATGGTATCCAAGCTAGATTGGGAACTAGGTTTTGTGCAAGGAGAAAAAAAGGTGTTTATGTTTCCATCTCCAATGTTGAATGCAGGAGGATTCATTTGGTCTTGAGTTTGACTTGGACTTGAGGCATGTGTGGGAAACTTAGGAACTGCATTGAGGATTCAACAGAGGGATACGACAATGGGGTAGCGGAAGAAAAATTGTTAACTCGAGGAGTTCCTATTTCTGTTTTTTGCTTTTCTTTCTTTGCATTATGCTGACTCAAAATATCAATGGCCAAGCTTGCTTGGTGTTTGACATTTTCATCAACGTTTTTGCAGAGACCTATATCATGGTCCGGTATTTGTGCAAGATCGTACATGAATCTATAAATGCCTCCACTACATTTCGCTTTGTAAAATTTACAAAGGAGCTTAGGGTCTCCAAGAATCTTGTCACAATAAGCCCAAGCACAGTCCTTCTCCCTCGACATTGTTTGTTTTGGACTTGTGTTTAAATTGCAGCTTCTGTTTAGATTTGGATTTGTGCCTTCTATTTAATTTGCCTCCTATAAAATACAGTAAAAAATTAAAATAAAAAATGCCACATATAAATTCACAAAAAAGAGGGTTGGTTTTAAAGGATATGAGGTTTTGTTAAGGATCAAAGAGGAGTTTGTCCAGCAACACAAGCACATTTTGACCTAATATATCATTATGACCTTGAAACACAATTAGGTATATATGATGAACTGCTACCTAAAGGAAATATTATCAACATATATTGCATTGTAATCTTGAATTTGCAAGTTCATTTAGCATAAGACAACTAAACCAATACATCAATAATAGATTCTGGAAGAATAAAAATACCCAAAGTTTTGAATGCATGGTTAAAGCCTTTGAAGTCAGCAAGACATCAAACAAGGAAGGAATGCTTGATGACTTGGTTGATGGTTGGTATGAAACCATTTCTTAGTGCATTTTTAAAATCTATTTAAGCCCCATTTATAGGATTGAAAAGTCATAAAGAAATGAATATGCTGAACATTCGATGGATGAACAATGAAACTTGAAACTTGACATTGAAAATGACATTGAAAGTTCAATATAGTAATATACCTATTATTTAAGCCAAGTTCCAATGTACCTCAATTGTTGAATAGTGAAGCAGCTAAGCCTAAAGGTAACAGACGTTGAAGGTGACGCGGGACTGTCCAAAGGTCGATATGGAGTATGGATAAAGCACACATTGGCGACTACCCGATATGGAGTCTGGACTTAGGCTCACCTTGGTAGTTCCCCAATATTGAGTCTGGACTGTTTATTAGTGAGTAGTGATTGATCACTGAAGGTCTCGATGTATGAGCTTTTGGCTTGATAAATGAGAAATAGATTTTGGAATGACTAAAATTTAGTTTTTAGCAATGCAACATACCTAAACTTGTAAAACTCGTGCTTGTCGACTCAAGGCTGAAAATCGAATAAATTGGAATCAATTGCAGGAATTTTCTTTAATCGGCAAGTCTCAAGTCAAAATTTCATTGACCATGAGTTAAGCTTGGTCAACGTGAGTTAGACTCACAAGTATTTAGATCGGATCATTTGGAGAGCAAGAAAATTCCAACTCGTGATTAATCGCGATTGATCAGTGAGTCTTGTTTCACTGCTTGTAACTGAAATCTGAATTGGAAATAGGAAATGTTACAATTGAAACTAATTGTGAATTTCCTAAACTGAAATTGGCCCATCAACATCGTTTCTATTTGCGGTTGGGCATGTCAATGGAAGAGATTCATTTTAAATCAAGTTCATGGAGAAAATATTTTAGGGAAGATGTTTCTTTTATGTCGAGGAAGACATAGTAATATTTTTTATTAAATTTGAATAACAATAGTATCTACTCTGTATCTCCCATATCTCATTATTTTTATCTCCTGTAACTCATACATAAAGTGGGGTAATAGTGGACATGTAGCATCAAGCTCCACTCCTTTTAATCCAAAATTCTACATGAAAACCTTTGTGTCACTTGCGCTGCAAAGCCTTCACTGTAGAGTGTGGAGTTAACACCTACCTTTGCATGAAAAAAGCTACGTACACCTTTTGACTTGGTTTTTTCACATTTTGTCCATTCTTTGTTTGGAGTCTGGGACAACAAACTCCACACACTTTTTTTCCATACCTCCATGTGAGTGTAACTTTGCACATTTTCTTTGCTTCAAACAATATCAAAAGCATTTGTGAGCTTCTTTCAAGGCATGGATACATGCTTCAATCATGGAAATTAGCAAAGTTTCTAAAGCAAAAAATAACGATGGAGTTATCCTTTTCCATTTCAAATATGTTAGGATTCCATTGACAATTTTTTAGAGATAATTATTAACTGGCCCTCTACTTTTCCCTTTTCCTTAATATAAACTATATCTCTTATTACATTTCTAATCAACAGATTTACATCAAATACTGGATCAAAGGGCCAAGGACTTTTCATAAATGCTTCCTTGTCCAGTAGAAGAATAAATGGTCAACATGTCAGCTGTGCTCCAATTTGTTGGGAATTAATAATTGTTTTGAAAAATGACTACTCTTGTTTGAATCTAGAACTATGTTTAAGCTTTGAAAATGGATTTTCCTCCAAATTGATCTTGGAAATATCCTTATTAAAGGCTTCTCTATATATCCTCCACTAGAATGAATGGCTTGTACGTTGAAAAGTATAGCAGAGCTCCCTTCTGAAAAGCCTGATCATCCCATTGTCACTAAGAGCTCCTCCTTTTCCCCAAATTGGACCCAAAACAACATTGAGCACTTAATTATGATCCAAGATGAGAAATTTTGATTGACAATACAACTCAAGAGCTATTAAATTTAAAGTGCGCTAATATGATTCGTCATTCTTTCATTGAATAAGCATATTGTTTTTGAATTTGTCACTTGTGCCTGTAGTATGTGGTACTAACCTTGCTTCAATTGAAAGGGTTTTTATTCTTGGACTATGATAATGCTAGTAAGATTTAGGCCTTTTGTAGTATTTGTACCCCATGATCATTTTTGTAAGATGTATGTCCTATGTGGAAAGAAATAAGCATTTAGTTATTACCTCCTAAACTAAAGAACTGTTTCTTTTATTAGGTGCCATGTAACATCCTCTACAAATTGAGGACGAATGGGACATAATATCCTATCCATCCCCATAGACTATAGTCCTCCATAAAGGGGAAACCCCAAAATACCCATTGTTGAGCAATTTTTGGGGAAACTAGGCTTAAAAAACCCAAATTTGGGGGAGTAAGGTTTACTCAATCACTTAAGAATATGAAACCCCTCTGCAAAATATATAAATAAAGAAGGATTAATTCATTTGTTCTTGAGAATTAGGTCTAATAGTTTTTGACCCCTTCTATATCTTGTCAATTTCGGTGGTGAAATATTCTACCCTAGTTGACATTCCCTTATTATCTCGTTGTTTGAGCACAAGGGTCTCTAGCTGGTCAGCGAATTCTGTTGGATATTGGTCCCTTGTCTTTTTTTGGGCACACTATTTCTGTTAAAGGTGAATGAATTTGGAGGATAGTGCATGATAGCTTAGTTCTATTTGGCATACACCCCTCTTGAAGGAAGCAACAAAGTTTCTGAGTCCTTAATATCTTGTTATGGGAAAAGCACTTACCTTAGGCAGTGGATTCGGTTTTGGCACCTGGAGCAGCGAAACTCTTTGCTTTATTTAGTTTTTGCATGCACAATTAAAAGGATCACTTCCCTAGTTATTATTTCGCAACCTTTGCTAAGGAAGCATGTTTTCATATCTCATATCATATTCATTAGCAGCAGACTTCAATTGTCTTATCTATCCATGCAAGGAAGATGCATTAGGATTGGGAGTTAAGAAAGTTGAGACATTGTTGTACATGTTTCCAGATTCCTTGTACCTTCTAGACTAAAGGAAAAGTGATTAGTAGTGTTTGAAATTTTTAGTTACTTATTTTTTCAAAGAGTAATAAATAGTAATGTGATTTGAGTTTCAAATCCGTTTACTTGTTTACTTTCTTCAGTGGCATGTGCTTCCCTGTTCAGAACAAGGGGTTTTTATGCAGTATCTAGCCTCCAAAGCTTCTTCAATACAAACTAAATATCAAATAATGCCCTCGTACTCCAAATCATCTAAGGCATCACCCTATAGAAGTTCCAAAGTACACCAATGAGCTTTGACTAGCCAACTCCAACCCCATGTCACTATACAAGTGTTGACATCATTGCTTAAAAATTATTGTAAAATGTTGCATCCTACACCAATTCCTAACATGGATGCCCAAAGGGGTTCTAGAACGAGGCTCAACCTTCATTACCACATTTAAGACTTTTCAAAGGGATCGGTCCCTTTAAACCATACCAATTTTTACACTTTCACAATTTGGCCATGTTCTTATAAATTTTTATTTTGTATTGAAAAGTCAGTCTTATTTTACATGTTTATTAAATTTAGGAACAATTATAGGTCAGCTCCAACAAAATGTCAACAAATTTGTGGGTTAGGTTAGAATTTCTCCAAATGCTATCACACATGTATATGTAATCACACATTTTCCTTTTTAGATCTTGATTGGTTGAACAAAAAGGTTCACTTCCTGTGTAATTTTGTCCCATACCTCCACATTAGCACTCATAGATAAAAATATTCTTAATTCTTCATCTGTGTGCACAGTGAGGTCCCTTTTGGTTTCTATTTTTGATGGAGCAACCTCTGACAGTACACCTTTTACCATAGAGATGTTGTTGTTGGATAGAAATCTCCAGAGGAATATTACACCAGACATATAAATGGCTATTGTATATCACAATAATAAGCATTAACATATGAAGATGTGCAAACCATAAACTATGTGCATTCAATCCATTACTTTTTCTTTCATGGAAGATTTCATTCTACATGGTAGATGTGTTGTGGCACTTGAGTGTGTTCGCATAAAAAATTCTAAGGCCAAACCCAGATTCTCATGTGTCATGGAAATTCAACATATGCTTTTTTCACCTAAGGAATACTTATAACTCATCTTAGGTTAATCATGTACAATCTCACTCATCCCACTTAACGAGTTACCAAGACAAGGCTCATCACATTCAACCTTGGTCTAAAACAATTAAGCATCAAAATTTACATCTTGACATGCCATAGCACCTAACATGTCTTATAATTTATTAGCACCATGTGGCATGTGTTAACATCCCTTACATTCCTTGGCATGCTTTAACACTCCCTAGCACACCATGGCACATCCTGACATGCCTTAGTAGTTTAGCATACCTTCGCATTGCCTAGCATATAACCTTGTCACTCCCTCCTTAACACACCTACAACTCATTGAAACTCCCTCTCACACACTCTTATTCATTAATTTCCATGCATTTTGAACTAGTACTTCCTTATGTTTCCTTGACACCCCCTAACACTCCCTAGCTCACCCTAACACCTGACACATCTTGGCCTACCGCCTTAACACTCTAGCATTCCTTGGCACTACATAGTATACCTTGTCACTCTCTCCTTATCACACCTAGACATCACTGACACTCTTGGTCACAAACTCTTATTCATTCATTTCCATGCATTTTTACCTAGTTCTCCCTTGTGTTTCCCTAGCACTCCTTATCACTCCTTGACACGTGTTGTTACACCCTAGCACCTATGACATCTTGGCATGTCTCCCTAGCCTCTAGCATGCCTTAACACTGCCGAGCATACCTTGTCAATTTGTCCTTAACACACCTAGAACTCACTGAAACTTCTAATCACAAACTCTTATTTGTTCATTTCCATTCATTTTGACATAGTTCTCCCTTGTGTTTCCCTGGCACTCCTAGTTAACACTTTCTTACACGCATTGGCACATCTTGACCACATGTCACCCTAGAACTCTAGCATTTCTTAGCATTGCCAAGCATGCCTTGTAACTCCTCCTTAACACACCTGGAACTCACTAACACTCCATGCCACACACTCTTATTCCTTCATTTCCATGCATTATGACCTAGTGCTCCCTTGTGTTTCCCTAACACTCCCTAACACTCCTTGGCACACCATGGCACTTGTCACATCTTAGTATGATTTCCTAGCTCTCGATCATCTATTGGCACTGCTTATCATATGTTGCCACTCCCTCCTTAGCACACCTATAACTTGTTAACACTCCCTATCACACAAGCACATTCATTCATTTACATGTAATTGAAACAAGTCCTCCCTTGTGTTTCCTTGGCAATCCCTAGCATGTGTTGGTGCCACATCCTAGAACCTAGCACACATTGGCATACCTTAGCACTTGGCATGTCTTGACATGCCTAACATTCCTTGGAACTTTATAACATATGTTAGCACTTCTTGAAATTCTCTGCACACCTTGGTACTCCCTAGTTTTCATGCACTCATAGATAACCTTACTTTTTTTGTGACTTGCGAACCCAACCAAGTCATTGAAAAAATAGTGTTGTGCCTACACCAAAGTCTCCCTTTGTCTCAAAATGCCTTTTCCATCCTCTTATCACAATCATAGGCTTTCCTCCTAGAAGTCCTAATATGAAATTCTCCTAACACACTTCATCCATGGGACACCTAGAATTCACTTACACTCCCTGGCATAATCTCTTATTCATTCATTTCCATGCACTTTGACCTAGTTCTCCCTTATGATTCCCTGACACTCCCAAACACTCCTTGACATGCATTGACACTATCTGGCATATGTCAGCACACCTTTTCATTCCTTGGCATGCCATGGCACTCCTTAATTATCATTCCCTCATAACTACCCTTATTTTATTTTAGACTTAGGAACCCAACCAAGTCCCGCCTCAACTACAACAACTTTACCAAGTTACATTTACTACAACTAGACTATGCCTTGTCCCCTAATGGACGATAAATAATTTTAGGCTTCTTATGTCCAATATTAACTCATCCCACTTAACAAGTTACCAAGTAAAGGCTCACATCCAATAGTGCCCATAAAAAAGCTAAGCAACATAGTTTACATATTCACATGCCATAACATCTGGCACGTATAACAATCCATTGGCACTAAATGGCAGACATTATCATCACCAATATTCCTTGGCATGATTTTCCACTCCCTAACAGACCCTACCACTCCATAACATGCCATGACACTCTAGTATGCCTTGGCACTGCCTAGCATATACCCTTGTCACTCCCTCCTTAACACAATTGGAACTTGCTAACACTCCCTATCGCACACTCTTATCTATTCATTTCCATGAAATTTGAACTAGTTCTCCCTTGTGTTCTCATGGCACTCCCTGACACACATTGGCACACCCTAGGACTTGGCACATCTTGGCATGTCACCCTGGCACTCTAACATTCCTTGGAACTACCTAGCATATCTTTTCACTCCCTCCTTAGCACACATAGAATTCGCTGACAATCCCTGTCATGCACTCTTATTCATTCATTTCCATGCTTTTGAAACTAGTGCTCCCTTGTTTTTCCCTGACACTCCATAACTAACCCCAGCATGCATTGACACACCTTAGCACCTAGCACATCTTGTCATGTTTCCCTAGCCTCTAGAATGCCTTAGCACAGCCTAGCATACCTTGTCACTCACTCCTTAGCACACCCTGAAATCACTGACACTTCCTGTCACAAAATCTTAATCATTCATTTGCATGCATTATTTTCACCTAGTTCTCCCTTGTGTTTCCCTAACGCTCCCTAACACTTGCTAGCACTATTTGGCACACCTTGGCACCTAGCACATATTGGCTCGATGTCGCTCTGGCACACTAGAATGACTTAGCACTTCTTAACAAAGCATGTCACTCCCCTCTTACCACACCTGAAACTCATTGACACTCCCTATCACACACTCTTATTCATTCATTTCCATGAATTTTGACCTAGTTATCCCTGATGTTTCCCTAACACTCACTAACACTCACCACACATTGGCACACCTAACTACAATGAGTTTCACTAACACGCAATCCAAAAACCCTTCTAGAGTCTAACTAGTTACTTATTCTTCACTAAGATATTAGGGTTAAGTTTACTATATAGTGTTTAGTGTGAAAATATTACTAGGTGTTTTTATCGCATAGAGTAATTATAATCTTCCCCATGTACAGAAGGATAACTAAGAAGTGTTTCCCATAATTATGCAAGTGGAACTTCAACATGCACATTAGGGTAACCAAAAAATATTTATCATATTTACACAATGCAAGGTGATAGGAAAATATTTACGTTATATATGTGAATGTACTAATATTAGTACCATTAGCATCATATCTACATATTTACCCTAAGACGAGGGCCATTACAACCCCTTAAAAATAGCCATAAGGCCTTCCTCTTTTGCAGCTCCTTCAACACAAGGGTTTAATTGAAAAACATATAGTTCCTTTAAAGATTTGTAGGTTGAGGCAGCCACTTAAAGCCCTTGAACTTAAAGATAATAAAATATTTGTAATTTGTTACAATAATAAGTCCATTATGCACACTCCTCATCTTAGAGTTGGGTAGAGAGGGAGAATACTTGATTGATGCCAACCTTGTAAATGAAAAACTTTGCCTACTCATTGGTTGGACACTCCACCACTAGTTGACACCACTAACACACACCAAAAGTCCAAGATACCCACAATATGTGCCCTACACCCAAGGGCTTAGACTACACCTCCATAAAATGTACCTTCAACTTTAGATGTCCCAAAATAGTAATATCCTAACCCTAGCCTATTTGTTATATTTTTGTAACTTTCTCCTTAACTAACATTTGTTTATAACTATTTAATCCACTTGCCATATACTCTCTCTTGTTTGCACCCACCTAGTACACAAGAACACTTACGTTTTTAATACAACTAAGTTAAGAGGGCATGCTTCTTTCTTACACTTAAATGTTTTCAATACAACCAAGTTAAGAGCACATGTTTCCTTTTCAAATTCCAAAAGTATAACATGTCTAGCTCTATAAACTAACAAAAAAATCATTGCATAAAAAAGGTAAGATTAAAATTAAATTAAAATTAGATTATTATTATTATGATAAATACACAAAATATGGAAAAATTGTTTTCAAACACAACCACAAAAAAGTGTTATTTTATCAAATATAACTACAAACGTATTAAGCCAGCCTAGATCCATCTTACCCTGGATCTATCAAGCACCGTGAGGGATCCAATCTCTCGATGTGCAAACCTCTTTTTCGGCGCTTGGTAGATCCAGGCTAAGATGGATCTATGCTGGTTATATAATACTATATAATATCTACATTTGTATCTATGTGTCTCTTTCTTATTCCCTCTTTGTATCTCACCCACCAAACATACACACTCTCTCTCCATATCTATCTCTCTCTCCCTCCCTTTTCCTCTCCACCTCTCTCTCTTCCCTCTATCTCTCCTCTCTCCATTGCTTCCCTTGTCACTCCCTCTCTCTCTCTACCTTTCTCCCTTTATTTCTTTCTTCTTCCTTCCCTCTCTCTCCCCCTCTAACTTCATCTCTCTCTCCTCTCTCTTAGTCCTCTATTTCCCTTTCTCTCTCACCTCCCTCTGTCCCCCGTCATCACTCTCTCTCTCTGTCCCCCCTCCATCTTTGTGCCTACCTCTCTCTCTCTTTCCCTTCTCTCCCTATCTTTATCCCCACCTATTCTCTCTCTCCCCTCCTCTCTTCTCTCCCTCTCTCTATATCCATCTATCCCTTGTCACTCTCTCTCTCTCTCCACCTCTATCTCCCTATCCCTTAGTTCTTTCCTTTGTCTCTCTCCACCTCTATCTCCCTATGCCTTAGTTCTTTCCTCCCTCTCTCCCCCTCCAAATCCATATCTCTCCCCCCACTCTCTTCTTCTCTCTCTCCCCTCTCTCTTCCTACCTCCTTCTCTTTGTCTCCCCCCATCGCTCTCTCACTCTCTCTTTCTCTCTCTCTCTCCACCCTCCATCTTTGTCACTATCTCCCGCCCCCTCTCTTCCCTTCACTTCACTTGATATCATCACTTTAATGCTTAGTTAAGATAGATATAGTTCTTTATAATATTATTTATATTATGTAAATTTCACATATGTATATATAAAAGTATTCTCATTTTTTAATTTAGTAAAACCTCCATTTAATCTCTATGAAAATATTGTTAGTAGTTGTGAGGATGGAGGGTTTAGATATACCTCAAGAGTAATTAGAACCTTTTTTCCCTTAGATTTAATTAAAAAATGCTATAAAAAATAAATTAAATTAAAATATTTTTATTTTGAAATAAGTTATTGTTTTTGGGCATGTGTTTTTGATAATCCATGGTATTGGCCCATGGTATTTAACAATTAAAAGCATAGATTCACATAGAGTTTAACAGACCTCCACTTAGCAATTTGATTGTTGAAATCTAGGCAATCTTTCAGAAGTTGGTTTCTCCACAGTGTTGGAGATTTGTAGTTGAATGGTATGTGTATTAAAATTTCTTGGTCTATGATTGAGAACTTTTGGGGAATTAGTGTCTTCAAAGGACCATGTTCCTGCTCTTGTTCTAATTGGAGAATGTAAGTCCTGATATGTTTTTAAGTGAGCTATGTGAAAAGGTATCTCGGGTGGATGTTGGTTGGGCTTTTATAGCTCAGAGCAAGGTCTGAGGTTCTTCATAGCTCAGGTGGATGTCGATTGGGGTTCTACGATTCGATTTCATCCACAACATAATTTCTACTAGTAATACTCGGGATGTTTTCAATCTTTGGTGTTTCCAGCATGTACTATTATGATTTTTAGGAGGATTTAACCATTTCCATGTTCTGTTAGTTATTGGGTCTCATAAGGTTTTCAATCTTTAGTGTTTCCAGCATGTCCTATTATGATATTCAATTAACCATTTCCATGCTCTTTTAGCTATTGGGTCTCATAATTTCTTCTAGTAATCCACAACATAATTTTTTCCAGTAATACTAGGGAGGCTTTCAATCTTTTGTGTTTCTAAGGTCAATAACTCTCTGGATTATTCGTGAGGAGATCAAAGAAATTTCTAAGGTTTTTTGTAGCTCGGGTGGACTTTGGTTAGGGTTATATAGCTTAGAGCAAAGTTTGAGATTCTTCACAACTCAGGTGGATGTTGGTTGGGGTTTTTCAATTTGGTTTCATCCACAACATAATTTCTACTAGTAATAGTGAGGAGGTTTTCTATGTTTGGTGTTTTCGACATGTCATATTATAATTTTCAAGAGGATTTAACCATTTTCATTTTCTTTCACCTATTGGGTCTCTAGCGACTGATATTTTTCTCATCGTTGGAATGGTAATCTCCTCCTGGTCCTCTTCCTAAATATTTTCAACTATTTCTCCCATAGGTGGATATTTGGCTAGTTTATATTTGTGTGGTGTCTTTATTGAGGGTTGTATATTGGACATCTTATTCTCTCATCCACACAACATGGAACTTTTTATTCGATAACTCTCTCGATTATTCATGATAACATGGCACTTGTCAGTGGACCCCTCTAGTAATTCTAGAGTGACATCTCCTCCACTTTTTGTTCGTGAGACCTGCACACATGTTGGGCTTTACTCGAATTTTTGCACTTGCTCAGGGTGACAACTTTGTGGGAGTCATCCATGTTCCTATGGGTGCTTCACTAGCAGTTGGAAAATCTTGACTTTGGCTTTGCATTCCTTGCATTTTTTTCATGGTGGAAACGTAAAATGGCTATGTGGATGTTGTTCGCTCAGATGTGGTTGGTTATTTTCTTATTGCAATTGATTCCGTACCAGGTGTTTGGTACTATTTTACAACATTGGACATTGATTGTTGCTAGAATTGATCACTTTGATGGTGGTTGGGAAAAAATTATGCATTGTGTCTACCTGAGACCCTCTCTATGTTCCAGGTTCCTTGAATTCTCTTAGTTAGCATTTTCCAACTGGTATGTCAATTGAAATTCTATTTCTGGTAGTTCTATTTAATATAGGGTCTCTCATTTTTCTTATCTAGCACAACTATCAGTATTTTATTGTTGGGTCTATGTGCCTTTGTATTACGTTATCTCCCACATCTCTCTCACTTCACACTGCAACTACTACCTATCCTATTACGAATTTGTCCTTGTTATTTCCTAAAGTTTTCCAAATTAGGGTGGTGGCATACTTTTCAAATTTCCTACATTCTGTCACCCTCAAGATTCCATATTCAACTTTGTTTCCTTCCACGTTCCCTCCCCATATTTATTTAGAGTGGGTGGATCTCATATTTTATTATGTCTTCCTTGGATTTTTGTGCCTTGGCACTATCCTCTGGGGATTTATTATATGGTTTCATTTAGTGCTATTGGGAATCTTTGATTTTTTCCATATGGTGGATCTCAATCCAGATTCGTTAGATATGGTGTACATCATCCAAGGCACATTGGAGGTTGAGTTGACACACTCCTCTCACCAAGCACTTGGCACTAGTAACATCCCCTCTCTACATGACTCTATGCCACTTGGTGATATGCCCTCCCAACCGGTTGTGTCATATGATGCCTCCACACCACTAGTTGCATTGTCCCCTCACTGCCAATGACTTCAGAGAAAACATGCAAATGTTGTCAAGCCCACTAGCAAATTGAAACTTCACTATTTTGGACATGGTGTGATTCGACTATGTTGTTAGTTTACAAAAGAGGGTGCTTGTCTATACCTGGATCATCTTTGATATGGAGGAACTTAACATGTAGGAATGGGTTGAGAAACATTGGATTCAAATCATTGGGTACACTCCAAAGATCTGCCTACTTCTAAATAGATGGTTGGGTGTACATTTCCTACACTAGGACAATGTGGAATGTAATCTCAATCTTCCATGGGTTATGGAGGCGATCCTTTCTACATCTACATCGGTGGTATGAGGGGTTTAACCTACTTCATGAGACTCGGTCAGACAGGTAAGTCTAGGTTAAAATTCCTAGCTTATCTTTGGAATTTTGGATGAAGTAGGCTTTAGTTGACATCAACAATGTCAAAAGGTTTATATACCTAGATCCTAAATCTTTTGGAGCTAAAGATAAAAGGGTTTCTTGGCTTCTACTCGAGGAAAATTTCTCTAGTGGATTACTTGCAGAAATTATTCTGAAATGGGGGCCTATTTTTGTACATCAATGATTGGACTACTTGGGCATCCCATTTTGATGCCTCTTGTGCCACAATACTAGACATCTTCAGGAACAATGTCGGTGGTGAGTTCTAACACACCTTGATATGAAATGGGTTTCTCATGTTCAAGTATTTTGGTAATGGATCAGGAGAAATAGCACCACTCACCTCTCAGGTACCTCCCTTGATCCCTCCTCTTATGCCC
Organism: Pinus taeda; assembly: GCA_000404065.3. Taxonomy (NCBI): domain Eukaryota; kingdom Viridiplantae; phylum Streptophyta; class Pinopsida; order Pinales; family Pinaceae; genus Pinus; species Pinus taeda. Next base: position 30,915 of record APFE030512860.1, read on the forward strand.
CTATTATTCATACACTCTCTTCTCCTTTCAATTCCCCATGGATTTCCCATTTTTTTGTTCCAGGTCATCTAACCATCTCTTCTCGTCCCATCCCATTTTTACTCATGTCCTAATATCTCAACGGTCCCCCATCTGGTCCCTCCCCCTTCTGATCCCAATCCATGTGGGGTCACTCTTGATTCCCCCATCAAGACCCCCTCCCTTATGGGGCATTACATGTTAGGTATCTATAATACTAGTGTGTTCCCTCATTTTTATTTTTAGTGTACCCTTTATTGTGTTGTTGTACCCCATGTATCTCCATATTTTTATTGTTGTGACCCGTATTGTTATTGTTCTGCCCTTACATTATTATTTTTATGTAGGATCTCATTATATTGTGACCCCTTAGACCTTGCTATATAGAAAGGAGGTCTTGTCATTTGAATCATCAAAGAATTGTTCATTTATGTAATGAAAAGGAGGTTTACCCCTCGAAGAAGTTGATTCTAAAGTAGTTGATCTATCTTTTATTCTATTTAGTGAGCTCGTTGCACAACATTTGGTATTAGAGCTTTGGATTCTAGGGTTTCACTACTCCAAAAAGGTCATTGTGGCATTTTCACTATATTTTTATCTACAAAGTGTCATAAGCTGAAGAAAAAAATCCCATTTGTGCCAAAATCATTCTGAACATCGGGCCCGAATTTCAAATCTTGTCACACTATAGTTTCATAAATATGATTCAAGGAAGTTAGTGTTTTTGCAGGATCCCAAATTACATCCCAAACATGTGACCTTGGGAAAATCATAATAACTTTCTCTTTGAGTATCATATTGAAATTCCATAGGAATTTACAGCAAATAGGATGGAATGTAGTTTTATGTGTATCATTTTTAGGTCTTAAGGTTGAAACAGTGACATGTGGCACTTTGTACAAGTTCACTCTACTAAACTAGTCTATAATCCAATCATTATGGGATATTTGGCCTAACTCCTTCTTGAAGGATTCAATCTTGATCAGACCTATGGGGTTGGAAAGAGGACTCAGAGGGCTACCACAAGATGAATTTTTAGGCCTTGGAGATCTAAAATTACAAAGATACAGTAGATTCAATTAAGCTCCTACGAAGCAACAAAAAAAGGTGTGTAGTCTTTTTAAAATTGCATAAGTTTTGTTTGAAAATTTAGTTTGAAGTCATTCAAAGGGCATAGTGAAGCATATTATTATTAATTGATGACCCTAAGAAAGAAAATGGAAACACCTAGTAAGCAACCCACAAGCTCCACTATGGCACATGAAGAAGAGGAAGAAATGAAACATGATATATCAAAATTGCAAGACCAAATGCAACCAATTTTGCTCTTGCAAAAGGTAACAAAAAATGAATTGGAAGCCATGATAAATCTTAAGGTAGATGGTATAAAAAGGGACATGGCAGTTTTGAGTGATGGTTTAAAATCAGATATGGAAGCAATGATGAATGTCAAGATTGAATGAAGGTTTGGCAAAGTTGCTAGAAGAAAGGCGTCCCATTGGTGACAAGGAAATCCATGAAAATCATGATGAAGACAAAAGAAATACCAATTATGAATTTATAGACTCCCATGTGGGGTTTCAGAACCACCACATTCCAAAAATAGATATGAGGAATTTTGATGGCAAGGATCAAGTAACTTGGATACTACAGATGGAGAAATATTTTGAACTACAAGAGGTGCAACACTCACAAAAGGTATGCATTGCATCTTTATATTTAGAACCCAATCAGTTTGTATGGTATAGATGCCTTTTTTCTTGTAAACGACTTGTCACTGGTAAATTTTTACGGAGGAAATGATAGCACATTATGAAGATACAAAGAGCAACACCTTCTTTACCGAATTGATAAATCTCAAACAAAAGGGTTCAATGACGGAGCACATTGAAGACTTCCAAAAATTTAATATTATGGTAGTTGATATTCTAAAGGAGCATAGGATTGATGTATTCATAGGGACTTTAAAGGATAACATCCAACATGAGGTTCACCTTTGGGAACCTGATTGATTAGAGAAGGAATTTAGGGTAGTGAGAAAAGTTGAAATAAAAATTATGGAAACAAGGAAGTCTACCAGTCACAACTATAAATATGGAAGTGTTTCTGATCCTAGTCCTCCAAAACATACAAGGTTGACACCACAACAATTGGAGGAAAAAAGATAAAAGGGCTTTGTTACAATTGTGATAGAAAATACTAAAAATGTTGCAAGTGTGTTGAGAAGAAATTATTCTACATAGATTGTGAAGAGGAGGAAGAAAAGGAATAAGAAACATCAAAGGAGGAGGATATACGATAGGAACCAACCTCAGAGAAAGAAGAAATGAATCTAACCATATCTTGTAATGAATTGGTGGGAATTACCACTCCTCAAACTCTCAAGATAGAAGGGCATATCAAGAAGAAAAATTTCATAGTTTTGATTGATTCAGGTAGTACCCATAATTTTATTCATTGTAAGATAGCCAAGGAATTTAACTGCTTCCTATATCCAACACCAGAGTGCCAAGTGATGATTGCAAATGGAGGAACCATAAATTTCTCTAGAAAGTGACATAATATCAAGTTATCCATGGGAGAATACATATTGAATAGTTAAATTCTTTTCATTCCAATGGGGGGTGTTGATGTTGTACTAGGAGTCCAATGGTTAAAATATTTGGGTATCATAGCTTTTAAATTTCAAGAAATTTCTTGAATTATTTTTTGGGAAGTAAAGGATGTTGAATTAAGAGGTATCACAAGGAAACCAAGAAAAATAATTAGCTATAATATCATGACCAAGCTTCTAAATAAAGTACAACGGGGCATAATTTCACAATTATGTTCACTACAGGTTCGAACAATGAAATCATCTATTTCTCCAGATCTCCAAAAAGCCTCGGACAATCATTCCAAGGTATTTGAGACTCCCAAAGGCTTCCCACCTATTCATGATCATGATCATGCTATTCATTTGATTCCTAGAAGTGTTCCTCTAAACATCATGCCTTACAGATATCCCTATGCCCAAAAGAGTGAAATTGAACATATGTTTGCAGAAATGCTAGAGGCTAGTATAATTCAACTTAGTCAAAGTTCTTTTTCTGCTCCAATAGTATTGGTTCACAATAAATATGGATGATGGTGCATGTGTCCAAATTATAGGGAGCTCAACAAGATCACTATTAAAGATAAATTTCCCATTCTTGTCATTTATGAATTATTGAATGAATTACATGGAGAAATTTACTTCACCAAGTTGGATCTTTGTTCAGGATATCATCAAATAAGAATGAAGACCGAAGACATTCCGAAAATATAATTTAAAACTCATGAAGGTCATTATGAACTTTTGGTCATGCCTTTTGGCCTTACCAATGCACCTTCTACATTTCAAGGTTTGATGAATTCCATTTTCAAACCCTTCCTTAGAAAATTTGTGTTAGTGTTTTTTGATGATATGATAATCTACAATAGCCTTGGAATATATGGGTCATATTGTATCTCATGAGGGTGTTAAGGTAGATCCTAACAAAATTAAAGTCATTAAGGAATGGAAAATCCCCACATCCATAAAGTATATGCGAGGATTTCTTGGGTTGACAGGGTATTATCGCAAGTTTGTTAATAATTATGGGAAAATAGTTGAACCTCTAACAACATTATTAAAGAAAGATGCATTTTCTTGGATTCTAGGAGTAACTAAGGCCTTTGAAAATCTTAAAGAGGCAATGTATCAAGCACCAGTGTTAGCTATGCCAGACTTCACAAAAACATTTATTGTGGAGTGTTAGCCGTGGGAAATAGAATTGGTACTATCTTAATGCAATAAGGAAGACCCATTACTTTTGAAAGTTGTCCAATTAAAGGAAAGTATTTACACAAAGCTATTTATGAGAAGGAAATGTTGGAAATACTACATGCACTTACGAAATGGTGACCTTACCTAATAGGAAGACACTTCAAGGTAAAAACAGATCATGATAGTCTTAAATACATTTTATAACAAATATTATCTTCTGAAGAGTAGAAAAAATGGGTCACAAAGATGCTGGTTTGTGACTTTGAAATCATATACAAAAAATGGAAGAAAAATGTTGTTGCAGATTCACTCTCAAAAAATGATGAGGACATGGAAGCATTTCTTTGTGCCATTTCTATTATCCAACCAAATTGGATAACTGAAGCAAGGAATGAATGGAAGAATGATGAAGAAGTGTGGGGACTCATTCAAAAGTTGCAGTAAGATCCCAATACATTTGATACATTTAGCTGGAAAAATGATTCATTATGGTACAAAGATCGCTTATACCTTTGTAAGAATTCCCAAACCTAGAATTGCACACCTCTCGCTTAGGAGGGCACTTAGGAATTTTAAGAACTTACCACAGGGTCAAGAAGGAATTTTTTTCGAATGGCCTTAAATCTGATATTAAAAATTTTGTGGTGAAATGTCTGGTTTTCCAACAAAATAAAGTTGAGACAATTAGGACTCTAGGTCTGTTACAACCTTTATCCATTCCATGCCAACATTGGGAGGAACTATCAATGGATATTACCACCGATTTACCCAAGTCTGAAGGAAAGAACGTCACCATGGTGGTAGTTGATAAACTTACCAAGTATGTACACTTTTGTACATTATCGCATCCATTTAAATCCAGTACATTTGCTACTGCATATATGGAAACAATTCAAAAGCTACATGGAAACCCAAAGATTATTATAAGCGACAGAGATCCCATTTTCACTAGAAAGTTTTGGACAAAATTATTTTTTGTTATAGGCTCTGATACCACTTGCTATATATCTGACTTAAAAATATATGAGAATACAAATATACCCATAAATAAAAAGATAGAGATAGATAGAAATTTTTCTTTATTGATCAAACCCTTAAGGTAGGGCAACACCATACATTCACTCCTTAAGGAAGGAGAACACTCCACAAGTCATATGTTTGTTCATACAATATTCCTTCACATCTCTCAATGAGGAGTCTTTAGACTCTATATAGGCCTCATACATACAATACCATGGGTCATTACCATGGTTCCCTCAATACCATCTATCTAATACCATGGGCTTATCACATTATTTCTAACTACTTGTGGTCCCTTACATGATACGGGTTAACCACCTTATTTATTACTATGGCCCATCCCATTATTACATTATTCCCTTTGGTACCTCCCTTTGTACCCCATATTATCCCCCTTAGGTATACTACATTTTCTTGTCCGAGTACTCAATTAGCTCATAGCCCATCTTATCATCCTCAATCTAATGGGAAAACTAAGTTTGTGAACAAATGCTTGGAAGGATATCTTCATTTCTTTGTATTTGATAAACATACATAATTGTTCAAGTGGTTACCTCTGGCGGAATGGTGGTATAACACTTCCTTCGATACTGCAACAAAAATGACCCCATTTATGGAACTTTATGGATATCATCCACCATCTATCACATCATATTTAATAGAAAATTATAAGGTTCAAGTAGTAGAAGATCACATCAAGCATCAACAACAAGTTCTCAACTCATAAAGGATAACCTCACTTTGACACAGAATCAAATGAAACAACAGGTAGATCAACATCGCAGCAAAAGAAGTTTTGATGTAGGAGACTGTGAATTTTTACAACTACAACCATACAAACAAATTTCGCTCAAGCAATATAAGAGGGATAATAGATTATCACCAAATTATTATGGTCCTTACAAGGTGTTGCAAAAGATTGGTACCCTGGCATACAAATTGGAGCTTCCTACATCTTCCCAAGTGCACCCAGTTTTCCATGTTTCATGCTTAAAGAAGGTTATAGGTGATAAGCTCCTAGTTCAAACAATATTGTCAGAACTTGATTAGGAAGGAAAAATAATATTGGAACCTGAAGCAGTCACAGAAACAAAAACTTGACAGTTACAAAATCGATCAATTTCAGAGTAACTCATCAAGTGGAAGAACTTACCCATTGAAGATTCCACACAGGAGGAGGATAATTTTATATAGAAACATCCAGAACTACTCAAGCATTGAGGACAACACTTTTTTGAAGGAGAGGGACATGTTAGGTCCCTATAATACTAGTGTATTCCCTCATTTTTATTGTCAGTGTACCCCCTTATTGTATTGTTCTGCCCCATGTGGTCCCCATATTGTTATTATTGTGCCCCATATTATTATTTTTGTGCCCTTACATTATTATTTTTATGTTGGCTCTGATTATATTGTGACCCATTAGACCCCTATATATAGAAAGGAGGTCTTGTCATTTGAATCATCGAAGAATTGTTGATTTATGTAATGAAAAGGAGGTTTCCCCCTTGAAGAGGTTGATTATGAGGTCATTAATCTATATTTTCTTCTATTTTGTGAGTTGGTTGCATAACATTGCACTTCCATGACACCCTCCTATTGAGGACTCATCTATGATACTGCACATATCTCAGGTTTGTCATGCTCCTCCCGATAATCCTACCCTCGTGCATTTATCTTCTAAATATTTTCCTCATAAATCTGTCGATAGTGATATTGAGGTTTTATCAGGTAACCTGGAATTGGAATTGAAGTCTCTTACCATACATAGAAAGGATGACTCCCCCTCTATTCCTGTCATTAGTCCATCATCAGCTAATAATATTGTTTTACGTCATAAGGGTGGTCATGGTAGTCTTCATTTCATAAGTAAATCGACAATCAAGTCTCTAGCATATGGGTTGGGGGATAACTTGCATGAGATCCTGATTACTGAGTATATTCCTTCAAGGGCCCTTAGAGCATATTTTCCCTCTCTCGTGACCCTCCCCCCATGATTATTTTATCACTAAATATGTGGGTCTTAGAGGATGCTCCTAAGAAATTGTCCCTCTGATAACTTATTATCTTGACTCATCCATACATCATCTTTATACAAGAATATATGACCTCCCGAGAGAAAGCTACTTCATATTTTTTGTCCATATTCCCACCATGGCATCCCATTGTTGTGGATGCGATTGGTTTGTCTAGGGTCTAGTCACACTTTGGGACTCTAATGATCTAATTTATAATATTAGTTTGCAGTGCTAAGATCCTTCTCGGATTATAAACAAAATGCTTTCATTGTTCTTAAGGATTCATCAATTTTTTCAAGTAAAATGAAGAGTTTTTATGTTAATTTTATGAGAAATTTAACATAAAACAAAAACTAAATAGTAGCATAAACATGTACAGAACATCATCAAAAACACATTACAATAAGCACATGATAAAGGAGTTCACCCCTCCTGTGCTACGTCTCCTTGATCCAGCTTCCAATGGCTTGGGCCTATCTATTCTGCTCAAAAGTGTAATACTCTATGTTTATAATGCTCAAATTCTTCTGAAACCTACTCCAATCAGTTAAAAATGTTAAAAAATGGCCATATAGCCTCCCCTATTTTCCAATTTGTTGGAAAACTAAAGAAGTTATGACCTCTCCTTGTTTTCCCACTATTTGTTCCACAAATTGCTCCAAACCTGACATGATCCTACAATAAGCTATGAAAATCCTCTAACTTGGCGAAAATTCTGCCACATGGCGGGCCATAATATGCCAACATTGACTATCTTATCGCAAATCACAATCGGCGGAGTCCTGTGAGCTTATGGTCTATGAAAAAGGTAGGCGATGTGTGATTTCAAAACAGCGGAACCAACGGAACATTAACTACAGCCTATAACCTTATCACATACGGGATATCACAATCGAGGGAAGCCGATGGTCTTATACATATATGGGATATGTCCAGTTGTAATATGTGATTGCAATATCGCATCACAACCTGAACCTGTCAAGGCCGATTATGTAACACTGACCTTCACTGATGTGTAATTGTGATTCTCGCATTGCACCCTGGCTTGCTCTGGGTTCAATTTTTAACACTGACCCACCTCTGATATGCTATTTGTGAAATGTGGGGACCAATGGCGGCCTACCACTTGGTGCTTCCTGATTCACTGATGAAACCTTCCACATCATCCAATCCTACCATGTGAGCAAGTCAAACATGAACTTTGACTTTCTCTAACTTCTTCATATGAGCACAAATTTGAGTGTCGTTCATACTGTTGGAATCAAAATGATGAACACTTCAATCTGAAGCTAACTTTATCAAGATTCTAACACTTTAATTTTTGAGCCTAATTTTGAGCCCCTGATCAATCCTCCCCATTGGAAGTCTTTGGACCCCAAAAGATCACTTTCAATTGACCAACAGATGAGGGTACAGTTCCCTCACCTTTCCAATCTCAATCCATTGATCACTGAATTGGAACTTGTGATCTCCACGATTCTTGTCGTGCCTTTTTGTGTACTTGCCTTTAACCTTTTCAAGTTGTTCTTACACTGTTTGATGTACTATTTGGATTCATTCAATGAACTCTTTGGCCTTGTCCATGTTACTATCAGTAGCAACATCCTTCTTACCAAGATGATACAATACATTATGATGAAAATGGTAAACAAATTCCTCCACTTGATTCCTTTGACTCAAGCTTGAATATACATCTTGAAAGTATGTATTTTTCTAAGCATAACTTTCATGTAAAACAAAATGATGCTTGAGTAAAGTAGTTATACAAACTATAGACCTAGAAAGTACATCAAAAAACTTGTCTCTTGTACCTTTCTTATACCTTTTAACCGAGTGGAATAGTAGAAGAAAACCCATCCAATGGAAGTTCCTTTGTCGCTGAAACTTAAACACTTTATCATTGAAAATTTCTGAATGAAAAGAAATGGGCTTACCACATTGAAAAAAGACTATGCCCATGGCATAGTCACATACAACAAACTGAAACTTAAATGACTATCTCAAGTCTGGAAAAGCAAGTACTGGAGTTGTACTAATATTTTGTTTTAAATCATCAAATGCCTCTTGTTGTTTGCCTCCCCACTGGAAGACCTTTTGCACAAATTTCAACAAATGCAAATAACTACAGTAGAAGAAAAATTTAAAAAAAAAAAATCAATCCAACATTGGGTTTCTTCCAAAAAGCAACTTATCCAAATGATTATCTTGAGTCTGCCTACATAAATTGCGAGCTAAGCAAAGGCATTTGTGGCGTCATGGGGATGTATGATTCTTTCACCTATGTCTACAGGAATGGAGTCAAAACCACCACTACGACATCAATATTGGAGAGGTCTAACTTCAACCCATATTCTCCATGTCCCATGCAGACTGCCAAAAATCCTTTGGGAACCTGAACATGCTTGGAAGAACCAATTTCACAGCTCAAGTATATCAAAGAAGTTTTATCCAACATATGCTTTGAAATCTTCAAAAAAATATGTTCTTGAAATACAACATTAATTATTTTTTTCTCATGCATGACATGTTCATAATGGAATTTTCTGAAAATGAAAATGTCATCCAAATAGACTATCCTCACTAGAAATGGCTTCAACACATCTTTCTTCATATGCATAAAAGTAGTAGGAGCATGGAAAAGACAGAAAAGCATAACAAGCCATTCAAACAAACCTTGCCTGGTTTTGAATGTTTTCTTCCCTATATCTCCTTCAACAACTCTACCTTGATGAAATCCACTTCTTCAATCTCATTGAAGGAAGTGCTTACCATTATTCTCAGGCACCAAAACAAGAGGTGCACCACATGGTAAAGGAGTAGGCTGAATGATCATCTTATTCAACAATCCCTGGATTTGCATCTTAATTTCTGCACTTTCCATCACTGATATCATGTACATGCCAACGTTAGGAAGAGGACAATCCTGCAGTAATTGTATCTCATTTTGGGTTCCTCTCTTGGGATGTAATCCCTTCAGTTCTTGAAACATTTCATAATATTGGTTAACTATGTCAACCGATTCAGATTTCAAATTTGAATCACAATCTTTAAAAGATTCATTATCGACATCATTCCTAGGTTTGATCTTGAGAAGCATAAAATTATTTCTCGAATTCACCAGTCATTTCATTTGCCCTACATTAACAAGCGAAAGATTTTTTTTCTTGTTGTGAGCTCTCACAATATATTAAACTCCATTTTTGAATAAATGATATTTTTTTCATGTTGATGGAAGATAGCTTTTCTGTCATAAAGGTACGTGCTGCCCAAAATGATGTCACAGATATCCAACTACACAACGTCAAGCTCCACTTCATCTATGAATTTTGCAATGATAGCGAATTTTAGTTTACACTTTCTCGTAACCTACAATTGTGCATTGTCACATACCCATCCAAGTGAATATGGTTTATGATGTGGAACAGTTTCCAAATTTAAACTCTTGACAATGTTTTCAAAGACAAGATTGGCTTGAGAGCCGTTATTGAACAATGTATCAATCTTGTTATGTTTTCACATCACCCTTATGTGAAACAGTTATATTCTCCTCTTTTCATTTGGAGATTCATTTTGTGAGTCTGAATAACTAGTATTGGCAATGGATTCCTTTTCTTTTAACCCCATGGCTATGATTTTAGTTTCATCACTCAAATCAGATCCCAAATCATGTTGAGTGGTTGTAGTTGTCTTTTTTTTTCCTTTATTGTTGTTTCTTTTTGGTCTCATTCCGGGATGAAGCTTCCAACAGTGATCTTCATCGTGACCCTCTCTAGAACAATGTTTCCATGTAAATTTCTCTCCTTCTTTTTTGATAGATGCATTTTTCTCTTCCTTTCCTTTGAAATCCTTTTCCTTTCCTTTACTCTTAAATGGATTTTTACTAGCTTCTTCTAGGGTTTTTTTCCCTCTTGCCTCAAGATGAGTGGCTTGCGCACACACATCATCTAGATTATTGGGATTAAACATTAAGATAGTATGCCTAAGGTAACTGTGTAAACCTCCTATGTACTTCAGCAATGTGTCCTGTGATTGCAAATCCACAGCTAACATCAAAGACCTTTTTCTAAATTATTGGGTGTAATATTGCATATTTTTACCTTTTAGTTGTCTAAAGTTCTACCAATTCATGATTGATTTCTGCATATAATCTAGAGGGTATAATTGTCTTTTAAATGTAGCAATGAAATCATTCCAAGAAATTGAGATCTTATCATGTTTTTTTAATCTCCTCTTGGGTCTTTGATTCCCACCATACTAGTGTTGCACCCTCCATTCCTAAGGAAGCTAACTGAATCTTTATGTCATCCTCTTGAAGGTTTTGGATCCTGCAATAGACCTCCAACTGCCGAATCCAATTATAAAGAATATCTACATTCACTTCACCATTATAAATGGGAAGCTCAAATTTATCATCAAGTTTTAAAAAAGGTGATTTACCAGTTCCTTTCGAAGAATGATGATGAGTATGAGAAAGTGTAGTGTTATTGCAAGAGGGTGAATATGCTTGGGAGGAACAAGATGAAGAAGATGGTGGAGAGGGTGGAGGTTTGTCTCCATTCCCATTATCTTCTTTTCCATTACCTCCTCCTAAATATCCTTCTCCGTTGGGAGGTTTGGAACTTTCTCCTTGCAACCTGGTATTCCTCTCTTCATAGAAGACCTACACCATCGTCGTCATATCAAAGAAATCCTTTCTTAAGGTCTTCTCATATTTTGTCATGTTTGTAGGTTCTCCTTCATGAGACATGATCTTTGGAGTCTCAACTACAACTTGAGGCTAAACTGGTGTTGGAGATTGTGGCAACCTTTCTCTTCTTCCCCTTGACCCAACTTCAGGGCTTCCAACTAGCTTTCCTTCACCTCTTTTGAGTTTTAACCTTGTAAGCATGACATAAACTTGCAAACAATTAAATCCTTCTTTCATAAAGAAAACCTAGTACTCTAATACCAAATTGATCTAATTTAGAATATTAGTTTGCAGTGCTAATATTTTCCTGAGATTATAAATAAAATGCTTTCATTGTGCTTAAGGATTCATCAATTTTTGCAAGTAAAATGAAGATTTTTTATGTTAGTTTTATGAGCAATTTATTATAAACTAGAAACTGAATAGCAACATAAACATGTATAGAGCATCATCAAAAACACATTACAATAAGCAAAAGATAAAGGAGTTCACCCCTCTTGAGCTATGTCTCCTTGGTCCAACTTCTAATGGCTTGGGCCTCTCTATTATGCTAAAAAGTGTAAAAATATATGCTTACTGTTGGCTGCTTGAATTGTTTATTGATTAAACAGTCGAGTACCACATTAAATTGTCAACCCAGGAAAGTCCTTTTGTTTCAAAGGTGACCTCATACTGTATGCACTCAATTCTAAAAGCATTAGAGGTTGTAGTATAAACAAATCTACTTTCTATCAAACCCTTACTCTATGTTACAGTAGCTATGATCTATTGCAGAAACGAAATGAAAGCAATTAATTAATGGTAACAAATCTGCAGAAAGAAATGATGGCCATTTTGTAACAGAGGACCAGGACCCTGTCCTCAGAATAAGGATGTTCAGCACCTACCTCTGTGACCAATTTGCCAATGCACACTGAAAATCCTAATCACCGATGACACACTCTCACAGCGCCAATCGATTAAGGAAACAGAGTATCAGCAAAAAGGAAATATCGGAAGCAAGGCTAGAAATACACAGAAATCACACACACACTTAACAGAAAAGAAATGGGTGAATCTTGTGAAGAAGGTGGGCCCTGTCCCTCTCACAAGATTCCCCGGAACACAGATGATAAGTTGAAATGCTCATAACAGTGCTTTATTCATCTACCAAAATGTCCAATTACAATAAAGATTCAGACTTGCTCTGCACTACAATACTTCCATTATAACTAGCTAACTCTCAACTGTAGATGTCTCCTCTTTATAGAGGAGACATCTATTACAATAGATTGTCATTATTCATTCAGTTTGACCCTTTTGTACAAAAATAGGAAATCAATTCCTGTTACAGCATGCTGTTACAACAGTGTATATCTTTGTCATCCTTCGTTTAGTCGGATCCTTCTACTGTTGCACAACTGGTATTCTTCGTCCATCTCCTTGAGATCCTTGTACTATCCTTGGTTGTTTCGTTGTTTTTGTCAATTTGATAAATCTCAATTGTTCCCTTGAAGTTCTCATGTTGTTCTGGTGTTCCAGCATCTGCGACTATGTTTTGCTGATCGTGCTATGTCAGCATCTGCCAAGTATAGTTATGCCAGCTTCAGACAGTTACTGCCCCGCTAGACAATTGTTGTTTCACCCTTTGCAAAATAAGGTTTTACCCGCTTTAGTCAGTTGTTGTTTCTGGTGTTACAGCAACTGCACAGTTGTTGTTTCTGGTGTTGCAACAACTGTGAATTATAATTTTGCGGACTTTGAATAGTTCCAACAATTGTCAGCGACTTAGTCAACTTCCAAAGATTAATTATAAAGATAACATGAATATGTGTTGAATAATTAAACATATAGCAATGAAGAGAGTTACTTCATACCTTGGAATAATGAGGTCAAAATGTTATCAAGGGTTTCAACTTATGGGCTAAAAAGGGGTAACATCATGACAAAATATGAGGTCAAAAGTAGACAATATGGAGTCCTAACATCCCCCCCAACTGAAAGGGTTGCATGTCCTCATGCAACGTTTACTCCGAATCTGAGTCGGAGTACTGGGATGAATAGTGTAAGTTGTTGATACAGTAGCTAAAGAAGGTTTTATCAGACCTACTTCTGAATCCATAGACACTCTGTAATTGCTGCCATACTGCCACCTCCTCCTTTTTGGTCAATTTGTAATGAGCCTTATATTGCTGACCAAGTAACCACAAGAGAGGGAAATGAAAACGGTAACCAATCCACCTTTCAGCACATTGTTCCATACATTTGACATAATAAGGTATGCGTGAAATTGCTACCTGAAGATTGAGGGGATTGTAAGGATGATATTCCTGTCTCTCTTTCGGACAATGTTCCCAAAATAAATTGTTGGCTTTGATGGCCAGCGCCCCTTTTGTTTTTACATAATGTTGGCAGTCCTGCAAGACTGCTGCCTATAGTTTCCTCATGTGATCAACCATCTCTGGATTACTCAGATTTTTTTGATGTTGTGCAATGAAGGTGGCTGCATTCTGTGGTTCATTTCGAATCCAGAGAAGGAAATTCTGCTCATTATGTGTTGCTAACATATAGGCATTTTTCCAGGTAAGTTGATTGGCTAGAAAAGAGATGAAGGCTCTTATTTGGATATCACCAACAATAGGGAGTATATTCATCACTCTATCCTTAGGCATGGCCTCATTGTGAAGATAGAGTTCACAGAGCAAGTTTTGATCATTATTTGGTGCTTCTCTGAATCTTTCAATAAATTGATTAGGTGTATCAACTTGGTAGGGTCTTCCATCTGTGATTGCCTTTATTTGCAAGAACGCTAGGCGTTCTCTCAAAAATACTGCATAATTGAAAGAGGGTTTTCTTGTATCCAGTACCTTCTGGACCAGATCGAAGATGTGGGACAGCCTAGCTTTTAATTCCTTATTTTCTTTATGTTGAGCTCGAGACTATTCAAGTGCATCCGAATTTCTGTATGCATAGCTAAACCAGATTGAATTTTGTTGTTGGAATGCCTTCCCTTGTGAAAGCTCATATTTTGTTCTCCATGTGTCCTTTAGTTGTTGAAAACTAGAGGTCTCAGTGTGATCATTGCTGACACAGGGAGGTTTAGTCTGTGCATAGGCATCAGAAAAAAGATTTCTATTCTGTAGTATTTTGGGTGGCCCGGGGTGGATCTATGTCTTCATCCACAATTCTTGAAAAACCTACTGGTTCTTGTGTAACAGCAGGTTGTTTTGTTTCTCCTTCTGTAGCTCCTGCTGGTTCTTGTGTAACAACAGGTTGTTCTGTTTTGATTACAGCAGTAGAAGGTTGTGGATTAGCTTCGGTCATTGGAACCTGGACTATCTTATATCCTGCTCGAGTGTACAACTCACCATACTCAGTTCACATATACTCATTGTATTGACTCTTTTCTGTTACAGACGCTACCCATGCTAAGATGTGGAGATTATATTCATTCTGATAGGCTTCTTTAACCATTATTATCTCCTGTTGATAATCCTTAATTTGAGATTTTAGAAACTCAATTTCTTCCTGCAGGGAGGCTATGGTAGGCGGAGCTTGTGTATCTGGAGGTTCTAATGGAGGAAGGGATTGTTGTTCTGCATCCACTTGGTCATTTGCATCCCCAACAGGTGGTTCTTGTGTGTCACCTGTTGGGTCAGTGGCTGGTTCTTGTGTAACAGCCACTTGCCCAATATCACCTTGGGTGTCTACTTTAGATTTTTCGGCAACTGGTTCTTGTGTAACAGCTGCCTCAGAAAATAATGTCACAAAACTGTCCGCGCTCTGCATCTCAGCCCCAGAGGGTGAGGAAAGGGAATGCTCAGGGATGGTTGTAATGTGGGGTGTTAGGGTGATGGGTGGAGAATTGGGGATAATAGGGCTGGTGGGTTTAATTGCTACAGATGACCGTGTTCGTTGCCTCGGTAAAGAGGCAGGAAAATTAGTAATTTTTCTTTTTCGGCCACTTTCCTTCAGGCTGGGGGAACTATCGAGAATAGCAACTGCTTTGACTGAAGCCCTGGTTCTTCTCCTTTTTGGTGGAGTTTCAGTTTTCTGCTGCTTTTTTCTTTTAAGAAAAATGATGGGGGTGTTATCATCGGAGTCATTAGTGGAGATATGAAGCATGGGGGTGGATGGTTGAGCTTCATTGGGGGATGGGGTCCTCTGCAGGGGTGTTTCTGCTGCTAATTGCTCGGGAATTTCCTGGGGTATTTGCTCTGGTTGTTGGGGAATTTCCTGGGGTATTTTCTCTGGTTGTTGGGGAATTTCCTCTGCCTGTTGAGGATCTTCTTCTATTTCCTGGGGAGAATTAATGAGGGGGGGTGGATGATTTAGAGCAAAGCCTCTATCTATTAGGATTTGGGCTAAACGATGGTGTTTCAGGGAAAGGAGCAGATGCTTTGCTTTTCCAGTATAACGTGACATATTTTTTAGACAACCCAATAGATAATAGGGCATGTTTATCAACTGACCATGCCTCAAATGATTTAACAAAACGAAGTCGTGTTGATAAAACCTGGTAACGACCTTCGAAAGTCAAATACTGCTTAACGAATTCTGCAACCTTTGGCCATGGTGGAGGCAGTGACTGAAGTGTGACCCCTCTGCCTTTGGCTTCCACATGCTCTCCTGGTAGGAAAAAGCCTTGTTGCGCATTTAGAATAAGATGTTTCCTACTAAACCAGCATGTACCATTGATCAATAACCTGGAAACTTGGGCTACGTCTTCTTCTGTTACTAGAACCTGTACTCCCTGGACCATAGAAAATCCTTCTCTTAAATTGCATGCGAACTCCAACACTTGTTGTGTGTTGAAATCCGGGAGTCTTCTGAAGTAGTCTACCCATCCTGCTTGTAGGAAAATTTGGTAAACTTCGGGGTAGAGTTCCAGTAGTGTTGTTGTGCCAGGTTCATGTGTAATCAGATTTCCCCCCATAGCTGCTGGTCCAGCAAAAATACACAATGCAGAGCCGAGTTGTCGAGTTTGAGACAGAGTAAACCGTTACAAATGAGGATATGCCACGACAAGGTGACTTTTAGATATTACCGCGAGGAGTAAGGGTGGCGGTGATTGACGTATTATGCAATAATTACAATATTTTGGTAATCCCCCCAAATCTACGGCTGAATGATTTGATTGGTAGTACAATGATTTTGGCAGTCGTATCAACATCTCCACATTAACTATAATTTAATATCCACACTTAAACATGCGTACCTTTACTTTTACCTTTAGTTGTGCACCGAAAAGTCTTATCTTGTCTTTTGTTGGATCACTAATGATTACAAAGGGTGTAGAGGCGTGAGAATACAGGCGATTTTTATTATTAATAGGAAGTAGTAGTGAAGAAGTGTAATTATCAGAGTGCATGGCCGGTTCCTTTAATGAAGCATAATATGTTCCATCAGGATGATAGTTCATTAAGTACTGAAACTGGTATTACAGCATTGAAAAAGTGATGTTGTCGGAACATGAGTTGGTGCTGCAGCAGCGGGAAGTGGTGTTGCGGCAACGGGGAAATGGTGTTGCAGCAATGGGAAGTGGTGTTGCAGCAACGGGAAATGGTGTTGCAGCAACTGGAAGTGGTGTTGCAGCAACTGGAAGTGGTGTTGCAGCAACGGGAAGTGGTGTTGCAGCAATGGGAAGTGGTGTTGCAGCAACGGGAAGTGGTGTTGCAGCAACGGGAAATTGTGTTGCAGCAATGGGAAGTGGTGTTGTAGCAACGGGAAGTGGTGTTGCAGCAACAGGACATAATGAAAAACTTGATTTATAGTCCGAAAAACGTTTCCAAGCTGCAAAGTGATTCTTTTGGAATTTTTATTCTCAGCCATCCTCCGAAACTAAGATCTACAAAACAATTAATTGTAACATGGAAACCCTTGGCAGGGATTATTAGTTAAGAAATCTAATCTAAAAATAAATAAATAAACAGAAATTTAAGTGCCTTGAGGGACAGCAGGTTCCCCCAAAAAGACATAATGTAAGTCTGCCATGCAGGTAGCTTTGAAATCCTCTTTAGAAACAGGCCATTGATACGAACGGAGTTGATACCCATTCAATAATAACGGTGTTCTATTATCATCAATCGTTAAGAGTCTGACTGTTCCATTTGGAAAAATAGCATCTATTTCATAAGGTCCTAGCCACCTTCTTCTTAGTTTACCTTGGAAATTTTCGATACGGGAGTCATACAGTAAAGCCCAATTACCTTTCTAGAACTGATTCTGCTTAATAGTTTTGTCGTTCCATATGGTTCTTTGTTGCTGGATCATGGTTTTTTGATGGATGGCATCCAACCTCTTCTCATCTAGTTCCTGAAGCTGCTGCAACCTGGCTGTCTGTGCATCAGTCAAATCAAGGTTAACAACTAAAGCAGTTCTTAAAGTTTTGATTTCAAACTCCAGAGGGAAAACAACATTTTTACCAAAAACTAATTCATAGGGTGAAAAGCCCGTAGTATTCCTCCAAGTGGTTCTATAAGCTCATAGCGCTTCAGGCAACTTTTGAAACCAGTCCCTCCTATTTTCCTTTATTGTTTTTGTCAAAATAGCTTCTATGACT